>JAMRXY010000137.1:0-48420 GCA_024447195.1 Panagrolaimus sp. LJ2414 | reverse complement strand
AAAGAAAAACTTTGTCAAAAGACTGTTTCCCTTATCTTTAAAATTTTCACGATCAATATCATCAAAAAATAAAAGGAAAAAAGATACATGGCTTAAAAAATTGGGAGTGGTGATTGTCGTCTGCTTTTTCATTTTTTCAGGACAAAAAAAAGTAGCAAAAAAAACGCGTTAAAAACAAGTTTCTTCTTTTTGGTTGCAAAAATCGCATAAAAATAGTAGTCATCGTTGAATGGATTTCTCTTTTGTTTATTTTATTTTAAAAATTAGAATTGCTGCTAATAATCATAAAGAAGGGTTTACAATTGGATAATCAAATGAGAGAGAGAGCGAAAATCTGTGTTTAGAAAAGAATATTTTGAAAAAAGAGGAGATAAAAAAAGTTGTAGAAACGTTCGATTAAATCTATACCAGTTTTTTGAATAATGAAAGGTAGGGTTACAGTTCGTTGACAAAAAATAGACACGGAAAATAGATGGAAATTTGAGCCTAAATCACGTCCAGTTTTTTCGGAAATCGACTGCGTTCGGCTGCGCAAGCAGTAAAAATGGGAGAGCAGTTGTGTGCGCGTTTGACTCTCACACAAAGGAGAAATCAAGCGGCGGGTTCGTTTCCACCGGCGGCGACAAAATTTAAAAAAAGTGTGATTTGTTTTCGGAAACATAAAAAACATTGTAAAATTTATTTTAAAAAAAGATAATAAGTTTTATAGCATTTTTTGATACTAATTTTTTTTCTGGTGAGTAAAAGTAAAGTACAAATCGACGATCATAGAGATGACATCGATTTTACATCTTTGTTTTTTTTATTGCTTCCTTTGGCATTAGCGATTATCTTTTTTCTTATTTTTTGGCGTTGACACCATCCGATTCCTTATTAAAAACTGCATTGGAAACTATTAACGCCAAAAAATCTCTCTATAAAAAAGTTTTAAAAAAGGAAATGTAAAAAAATCGATGTTCGAGTGTTTTAGTTTTACTTTTTTTACACTCAAAGGATTTTGTTTTAAAAAATGAATTTGTAATTAGTTGTTTATTCAAGTTGTTAAGAATTATTATATTTTTTCCATTATGTCCTTTAAATTTGATAAGAAAGTTAAGAAAGACATTGTTTTGTATTTCAAACAATATGAGCCCAAGACATCCACATTATCATCACTCTACTGAGACCTCATAAAGATGCAAATACATCCCTTCTACTACAAAATAAAATTTTGCGACAATAAAAAATTGGTATACAGTATCAAAAGATGATGATATTTTTAATTTAAAGAATAAAAAATGAAATAACATGTTGTCGACAAAAAAACATTATTACTTGCAATGATGATTTCCTTCTCATTTTCAAAGATTACATGAAGCTAAAGGACGTTAAAATTTTTTTCAAAAGGTTATTCCATCTTATTTTTACTTATACAAAGTTATAAAATTTTATGTGAAATTAAAGCTGATGATAAATTACCGGAAGTTAGTATTAAAGATTTATAAAATAACTCCATCTGTTACGCTCCCTTTAAAAATGGATCAATAATTAAGAAAAGTTGTTAAGCTGACTTAAATAGTATCAAAAAATGTTATAAAACTTATTTATCTTTTTTTTAAAATTAATTTTACAATGTTTTTTATGTTTCCGAAAACAAATCACACTTTTTTTAAATTTTTGTCGCCGGTGGAAACGAACCCGCCGCTTGATTTCTCCTTTGTGTGTAGGGTTGTTCATTTCCCTCTCCCGGGAAATTTCCCGGGAAATTTCCCGGGAAATTTCCCGATTTTTTGCGGGAAATGGTTCTGATTTCCCGGGAAATCTACAGTAATTTTTTATGTTTTTACAGTAAACATTTAAAAACGGGATAAAACATGCAATAAAAACATTGTAAATAGTCAAAAATGATTAATTTGAGTATTTTACAGTCCTTTTATAGGTTATAAGGTTAATTTGGGGAAAATGTTATTGTAGCTTGGAATACTGTAGCTCCGGGAAATTTCCCGCTATTTCCCGGGAATTTCCCGGGAATTTCCCGGGAATTTCCCGGGAAATTTCCCGCCTTTTTTCGATTTCCCGGGAAATGAACAACCCTATTTGTGTGAGAGTCAAACGCGCACACAACTGCTCTCCCATTTTTACTGCTTGCGCAGCCGAACGCAGTCGATTTCCGAAAAAAACTGGACGTGGCATGGTTGTTTTTGATGCCATTAAACTTTTTTTTGAAGTAAGAAAGCTTATGACCAGAGACCTCGACATGAGCAATGAACAAATTCATCTCTTAAAACCAAAATTTATCAATTCGTTGAATACATGAAAGCCCATCTCAGCTTTATGAAACCAAAACAAAAGGGTCATTTGTTGCTGTTTCATGTTCCGCAGTTTGCTGAGAAATTCCGAACTGTGTCATATTTTACAGATGAAACAATTGAAAGTTATAATTGCTTGATTTAATCAACAAGATTGATCGATTAAAAATAAAAATGTCTCAAAAAAGTTAGTCAAATTTATGGAATGGAATGTTGAGCTTAATTATTTATATGATACAATTTCATGTGATAAAGAATAATAATGTTTTTTGTAAAAGAATAAATAAAATATATTTTGTTTAAAAATTTTTGAAGAAAAAAAAACACAATAAAATTATTTATTCTTCCAAAAGAGTTAAAAAATTGATTTATAAAGTAACAGCTAATTTTTTGTGAGCGAACCATTATCACAACTTTTCTCGTTAAAAATGATTTAATCAGCAAAAAAAAGGATAATCAATAAAAGAGAAAAATTGGTCAATTAACTTAGATAATAGCCAAAAATGTGGTAAAATCTAAATATCTTTTTTTTATTAATTTTATTTTGTTTTTTTTATGCTCCTGTAAATGAATGAAACTTTTTTAAAACTTTTGTTGCCGGGTAGATTCGAACCGGCCGCTTCGATTTCCCTTTCGTGTGAGAGTCAAACGCGCACACAACTGCTCTCCCATTTTTGCTGCTTGCGCAGCCGATACGCAGTCGATTTCCGAAAAAACTGGACGTGAAATATGAAAAGTAAAAAAGTGTGTAAACCAAAAAAATATTCAAATTTTTGACCCTTTGTGTATTTCTAGACTTTCAAGAGAGAGAAGATTATCACGGTAATCCAATCGATCAGATAACCAAAAACCTTTTATTTCTCGCAAAATAATCTTTAAACAAATCATTACAAAAGAAAAAATGCCTGTGTCTTTAAAGTTTACAACAAAAGAATTTATTTTCCTTGGCAACAAATTTAGGATTTCTTTCAACTATATCTCATCCTTAGTTACAACAACAATTTGACCCTTTTAAACATAAAAAAATGTATTATTTTTGACTTTGTTTTTATTTGTTATTGTTCAAAAATGAATAAATAAATAAAAAAAGAAGTTGTTGTAAAATGCCAAAACTTGACATTGAATTGAAGAAGAAAGAAAGAAGGAGAAGGTTACATTTGATTTTCACCGAAAAAAAAATGAAAAGAATTGAGTGTGACCTTTTTCTTTTATTGTTATGACAGGGACACAACTTTTAAAGAAAAAATTCATTACATTTTTGATGTTTTCAAATAAACAAAAAAAAGATACAGCAACGATTATTAAAAAGGAATTAATTTTTGCGCTCCAAAAATATTCTAAGAAAATTTTCTTTTTTTTCGCAAATATTTGCGATCTTTGGTTTTTGTTTTTGCTTTTTGAATCAGCGTTGTTGGTGGCAGCAGTCAGCTGGCAGAACAAACCCAGGGGCAGGCCAGCGTTAATCCCTTCCTCCTCCCTCCTCCCTTAGGGTAGTCCCATGTTGACCATCAAAAAAAAAGTTATCTGCTGCTGCTACAAAGTCTTTAAGTTTTGGTTTTTTTGTTCTTCGGCTGTTGTTTTTTTATTACTCAAGCAAAAAGGAAGTCTTTAATCTATTTTTTATATTTTATTTTTCAGACAGACAGAAAAATAAAAAAAAGTGAAGAGCTGCAGCAGAAAGAGAAATGCCATCAGTTAAAAAAAACTTGGTTTGAGTCAAAAAAGAAGCAAAGTGTCTTGTATAAATTTGAATGGCAAAAAAATTTTGTGGAAAAAAAGAAAAACAAAAGAAAATTTATAACATCCGTTTTTATACAAAAAAACGGATGTTTGAAAACAACAACTTCTTTTCCGCCTTCTCATTTTTGAGATGGACTTGTTAACTTTCTCAAAATCTTCAACTTTGGCATTTTTGAAAAAGGAAAAAAGCATTTAACACATTTTTGTTCTTTCATCCAAATTTCGGACTTCAATAAAAATAAAAAAGTTTAAAAAGCCGTTCCAGCTTTCATAAATCCAATCATGAGACTTCAATGAAAGAACCAAAAAAATTATGTAAATTAGACACTGCCGAAAATTTAATAAATGGCTTCAACTTTGTTTTGTCAACGATTAAAAAATAATATAATTTTCAGAAATAAGCCTTCTTTTCTCTTTAAAAAAAGAGATGAAATAAAAGTAAGTGTGAAAATTAAAAGCTATTTTTCTTTTTTAAATGCAAAAAAAGAGAGGGGAATTCTTGAAAGGCTTCAGCCTTTTTCTTTCTTAATTGTGTATATTTTTTTTTGTTATTTGATACATTCCATATGTGTTTTTATTTTTATATGTTGGCAAAATTGATACACATTATTATTATTATTATTATTAAACGAAGCCATTTCCTTTCTTTCTTTTTTAAAGAGTTAAAATGGGGGCAATTGATAGAATTTTGCTTTTAAAAAAATATTTTTGCAGGTGTTTTTGAAGCACAAAAATAAAGGTTAAAAAGAAAAAAAGAAGGAAAATAATAGCAGGATATTTTTGATATTCTTATTATTAATAAATACCCGTGATTAGGTACGGTATCATGCTTACATGTTTCACAAACAATGAAAGTACAAGGAATCTTCAGGTTTTCAATTTAAATTATGTCAACATTATTTACCGTAACTGAAGTTTATAAAATGACAAATTATTGATTGATTTCAACACCGAATTTGCTTTGTAAGATTTTCAGGTTTCCCGTTTTTAAATCCTTTGTTATTTTGGTGACGGAGATGAGATGTCCGATATTCTTTATAAAAGATTGAATACAGTAATTTATTTAAAAAATAAAAAATAAATAAAATTAAGAATCAGTGATCAAGAATTTAAAGACGAGATTTATCATTTATTATTTCACGATTTAATTTAAAAATTGATAAATCTAAATCGATTTTTTCATTCATCGCCATTTTTGCAAGGATTAATCCAACAATGGCACCAAATTTAAATCCACTTCCAGAAAAGCCTCCTCCAATTATGATATTTGAATTTTTAGGATGAAAATCAATGATATAATTGTGGTCATTTGTTAACTAAAAATTTTTGAGCTTTGAAAATTTTGAGATTGAAAACAACAATAAAGACAGTACCGTATACAAACAACTAACTCGACGAGTTGGTTTTTCCCATTCAACATCTTTGAAATGATTTTTCAAATGCCCTGAGGGGATATCAATTGTCCATTGAGGGGGTTGAATTCGATTTTTATCCCTTGGATCAATTGGAATTCCGCAATGTACTCCAATTTTAATTTCCCCACTGTAATCAACTTCTGGAATCATGTACATTTCTTCGCAATTATCTGACATAATCATTACTGGAGAACCATTTAATGGAAGAAATCTTGAATGATTACTTTTAACTTTCCAAAATGTTAGACCAATTAATTCTGGTCGAGTTTGAATTTGAAGATCCGAAAAGATTGTATTCAGCCAAGCACCGGCTGTTACAATGACCTTAAAAAATGGGATTGGAATTGGGGATTTTAGATTTAACTATAGTACTATAATATGCAAATTTACAAAATTATGGACCTTATAAAATTGGTTTTTTCAAAGAAATAAAAAAAATTTCATCATTATGAACAACTACAGAGATCCAAAGCTTTGCAAATTTGCATATTACAACATCGTGCCAATTTGACCAACCTTTTTGCCATCATATTTTGAGTTTTGTGTAAAAACTTCAATGCCATTTTGTCCTTCTTCAATTTTAAGAACCGTTTCATTCTCTTTGATCGTGCCGCCATTAGCTAAGAATTGACTTTGAGCAGCTTTTAAAGCTCGATCAGCATGAACATATCCGGCTTTTGGATCATATAAAGCATGCCAACTTTCGTCATAAGATAAATGTGGAAATTTTGAGGCAATTTCTTTCCCTTTCAAAACAGCATGTTCAATATTAAAATTTTTAAGAATCTCTGATTTTTCTTTGATCGATTTTGGAGATGCAACCCAAACAAGGCCACACGATTTATAAAGTTTATCATCGGCAAGTTTTGAAAGTTCATCCCATTCTTCATAGGCTTTTTTAATTAACGGAAGATAAGCTTCATCAGTATGAGCAAATCGGATAATCCTTGAAGCGCCATGTGATGATCCTTGATTATGTGAAAGGGTGAATTGTTCCAACAATAAAACCTTTTTTCCTCTTTTTGATAACTGATAAGCTGTACATGATCCCATGATACCTAAAAATGTAATATTTTTGGATCTAATAGGTGCTTGAAATTTGGAAATATTACCTGCACCAACTACAATTACATCATACATGTTTTTTAAATATTAAATTTGTAAAAATGTAGAAAAAAACAATACCAAAAAATTGCTTGTATTCAATAAATGAATCAATAAAAGTAGAAAAAGAAAGAATAATTTTTAGTCTTTGATTGATTGGACAACTTGTACAAGACACTGAACGTTGCAGAAAGACAAAAGACGTGGGTCATAAAAATGATGACTTTACGATGGTTATCAATTTAATTACAATTTTAATTAAAACTTGTGTTTATTTTTTTTCAAAATAGATGATATTTCTATAGTCAAATTATCTTCTTTTATTAACATATTTTTCAAATTACAGTATACTTTTGAAATAAATTTTAACACATTAAATATTTCAGGAAAAAACATTAAAAAACGCAATCAAAAATAAAAAAGCGGCACATTAATTTTTTTCAAAGAGCAAAAAGCTGCCAGATTTTATGGTTTTTAAAAAAGTTATTATTGCTTTTTCAAATGTGCCAAATGTTTTAAAAAATTATACTTTAAAAAGCTTTGTTTTAATTTTGTTTTTTTACCAAGTTATGAGAAAATACCAATCAAGCTTTTTGAATTACAGTATCCTATTTTCAAAATTGTAACGCCTTCTAAAATCCAGCAAAAAAAAGCATTTCAGTGCATTTTTCAAAAATTCAAAGCCGCTTTATTTCAATTTTATGGCTTTTAAAAACTGTTATTTTAATGATTTTGATAATGTGCCAGATGTTCAAAAAATCAAACTTAAAAATTCTTTTTTCATTTTTATGCATTTTTAAAACTTTCGTGAACTCAAGATGAAATTTGTTGTGATATTTCTTTTTTCCATTTCTTCTCCTCACCTATGTTTGGCACAAAAAATTATGCCAGGATGGACCCATACTTTTTCGGGTTCGATTCAATGTTCATCTGGGAGAGTTTTGCTTCCAGAAGCTTCTGTCACTTTAATTGATGGAAATGAGACAATAGCTAAAATTCCACTTTCATCACCTTTTCGAATTAGTAAATGGTCGATTAATTCAACGTTAGCACCTGATTCAAAACCATTTTATCAATTTTCAAATATCTGCAGTTTCAATGATGGATTTCAACAAGACGTTTCAGAAGAAAATGGTCGACCAAAAGAAGTTTTCGTCGTTGTCAGTGATTCACGGCAGCAGCCAATGTAAGCTATCTTTTGAGGGGCTTTAACACGGTCAGAAGCTGTGGTCCCCTGGGGCACATACCCTTTCGATATCATAAAAATCTTTTGATCTTTTACCGCCATCAACACAAGATCAAAGTAGTGCCCCCTTGAAATGGTTCCTGCCCCCTCCGAATTAAAATACTCCTGACCTCTTTGAAAAAATAAAATTATCGTATTTAGAAAAATTACTGGATTTTTTAATTGCTCTCTGGGCCCTCCATTTCATGATGGAAGGGCTTCATTTGGTGTGTCTTGTTTTGACACTGATGGACCTCCGGACCGACTTGAAACAACTGTAAAAACAGAGGTGATCAATTCCATGTTAGCCCGATATACCCTATCTATCCCTGCACCATTTTGGCCAGCAATTTCGTCAAAAATGGAAAACTCAATAACACCTTGTTTTGCCCTTCTTCAAAATGCCTGTGCCAAAAATGATTCTGCCGTTGCTCCAATTAAACTTATCAATCATAAACCAATTATTGATCCAATTGTTGTTGATGCAATTCCATCACCTGGACCATATTTGGATTGCGTTGAATCATATGTCAAAAAGCCTGGGGGCAATAAGCCAAAGAATGATGTTTTTGAACATTTAATAAAAAATAAAACAAACAAAAATGTCACAAATCCATATTTGGATTAAATTGATTTTATTCAAAAATTTAGGTTAAATTTAACGGTTTTATTTGATGTAAAAACATTAATAAATTCTAATTTCTTAAAAATCGAAAAACCAAAACAAATTTATTGTGATAAATAAGAGTATTACTGTATATTTGATTTTCTTTGTTCATTTTTGAAAAAATGGGTAATTAAGGTGCGCTAAATTTAAGTCTGATATGAATCATTTTCAAATGTAAAACAATTAATGTGATAAATTTGTTGCAAAATGAAAAAAAAAATAGTGGGAAGCATTTGACGTCAAATTTGGTGATAAACACTGGGATAGTTTTAAACAAAGATAAAAAAACAATGTATATATGTAAATAGAACTACAAAAATATAGTTGTTTAACAAAAGTAAAAAAACCAAAAAATAATAATATGAATATCTTATTACATATTTTTGGATTACTTTTTTTATTTAATTTTGTACTCTGTAAACATCATCATCACCATCATCATTTAAGAAAATTACGGTCACATGTCAGACGATCAACAACTGAAAAATTTCCTGTCTCAGATGAAAAAGCGGAAGTTTGTTTTACCATTTTTTTGAATACAGTTAATTAAAAACCTGTTGTTTTTTTAAAGGAATATTTGAAGAAATACGGTTACCTAAAACCACTTGAAATTTCTATTGATGGAACACTTCAAAAAAATAATACTAAAGAAAATGCAATAAAAGAATTTCAGCGATTTTTTGGTTTAGAAATCACAGGCCAATTAAATGATGAAACAAAACTAAAAATGGCTAAACCAAGGTGCGGGGTTATTGATGTTAAAAATGTTCGAATTTCTAATGGTAAGATTTTTTTCAAAGTATAAAAATGATGTTTTGCAATTTTTTAGAAGTTCCTTTTAAACAAAATTTAATTAAATATGCATTTATAAATTTTTCTCCAGATATTACTCCAGACAAAACCAGGTATGCAATTTTTTGTCTTAATGAGAGTTCTCCCTAATTGATACCTTATCATAAATTATTTGGAATTCTATAGAGCTATCGTCATCATTGTTATAGGGGGGAGGGTAAACAAAAATGAAAATCACCTAAAAAGCGGCAAAAATCAAAGCAAAAAAGTTAACCAAAGATGTGAACGGTTTCGAAACTTTTGATTAATTGCTGACATCGGATTTGGATAATCTCTTAGATTTATCCCCTGAATTGAGTTTGTTATCAAACTGAAACGGTGTTCTTTTTTATTAGTGTCAAGACGCAGTTCTTTTTTTTTTCGTTCGTGGGAAGATACACTTCAGGATACAAGTTTTTTTATAATTTTTTCCTGGATTTTATTTTCTACCGTATCTTTTATGAAAATTTAATGTTTAAGAAAAACAATCAAAAAAGCCTTTGATATTTGGTCAGCTGTAATTCCTCGGGATTTCATTGAAGTTCAAGCAAATGATCCATCTGTAAATATTTTGATTGGATTTGCAACAAGAAGTCATGGCGATAATTCTCCTTTTGATGGAAACAGTGGCACTCTTGCTCATGCATCTGAAGGTGGGTCTGTTCATTTTGATGATGATGAACAATGGAAAATTTATGAACCTTCTGAAAAGGTTCATCAAACTCAAATAGACTTCTTCTGGACTGCAGTTCATGAAATTGGGCATTCTCTTGGATTAGATCATACGGGAATTCAAAATTCGGTACTATGGCCGCATTATACTGTACCGGTTGACGAAAATGGAAATTATGTTGAGATAAAATTGTTGCCTTCAGATATTTCGGATATTCAAGAAATTTATGGATCTCGAGGTAATGCACCCAAATGTCATGCAATATAGATTGCTAAAAAAAACGATATTTTAAAAGTTATGCAAATTTTAGTTGCAAGACCCAACCCCCCACAAAAAGAACCAGTTCCAAAACCAATTCCCAATCCACCACCACCACCACCACCCCCACCTCGCCAACCAAAACCATCTTGTTCAGCGATGGAAAGCAATAAAGACATTCTTGGAAATGATTTACAATTTATTTTTGGGCAACCAAATGATTGTTGTAAATTTTGTGAATCTAATTCAGAATGTAAGGCATACGTGTGGAAAAATATGTTTAATGGAATGTGCTTCCTGAAATATGCTACTGCACCAATTATTTATTTCCCAAATGCTAATTTAGGATATCCAAGTGGAGGTGGACGTAAGCACAAAAAACAATTTCTTTTAAAATATTACAACACTAAAATTATTTTTAGCATGTTCAACAAGATACTCAAATATGGATATTGATGGAAGTGATATGGGAAACAAGCGTGGACAATTATCTGATTGTTGTAGAATTTGTCAGACAACATTTGGGTGTCGAGCTTTTATTTGGACCGGATATGAAGGTGGAACATGCTGGCTTAAATTTTCAACGGGTCCACGCTTTGATCGTGTTGGATTTCATATTGGAATTTTGTAATGTAATGTTTAATGTTGCAACTTTAATTTTGTAAAATAAATTTTTTTTAAAAAAATTAAAATAATGATCATCCATCAACACGGAATTGTTTAGATCAGAGTTCTGCACTTTTGGTAATAGATCGAAAACTTATTTTATTTCCAAAAGCGGCAAAGATCAAAGGAATAGTACAACAGAACAAATTTTTTTGTCGCTGTTGTTGTTTAACTGAAACGAATGAGAAAAAAATTGCAAATACTTCAATGTCAGCCTATGAAAAAAACAGGTAAGCAAAACTGTGAAAAATTTGCATAAAAATTTTAATCCCACTTTATTCAAAAGATTCATCATGCATCAAAAAGCCAATTCATTTCGTTTCCTTTCTCTTCGAAAATTGACATCCATTTTATTATCCTCTGTTGATTGATTGATTGCAAAAAAAAGAAAAGATGAAAAAGAAATCAGCACCGTAAGTAATTAAATTTATACCGTAATCCTTTATTAAACAATATTTTATTTTTTAGAAAAAAACCAAAAAAGCGTGCATCAATTCAACAAGATTATGATGATGGTCCATCAAAAATGCAACCAACAACATCGGCATCACCTGCAAATCCAGCTGTTGCACAATGTGCCAAAAATGCAAGAGAAGAGGTAATATAATTCTCAATTCTAAATTCAACAATAAAAATCCAACTATTTTTAGGTAAAAAGATGGGCAGCTCGAGCATTGGATAAAGGAGTACAAGGACTTCGAGAAGAATTTGGTGAACTTAAACGTTACTGTCCTCCTGATATGAATACTACAACTTTTCAAGTAAGTTTTTCTCAAACAGTTTCTGTATTCTTACATATCTTTTTTAGGCTCATTGGGATGCGGGACGAAATCGATACAAAGATGTTCCATGTCAAGATAAGCTTCGAGTTATCTTGAAATGGCCTGGACAACAACATGATTATATTCATGCAAAGTAAGCTATTGAACCATTATGGATTACTTTACAGTAAGCTTTTTTAGTTATGTTGCAACTCCAATTAGTGATAAAAGATTTATTTGCACTCAAGGTCCACTTGATTGTACAATAACTGATTTTTGGCATATGGTTGTTCAAGAAGAAACGGATACATTGATCATGTTATGTAATGTCAAAGAAAAAGGTCTGTAATATTTTTATGTATACCTTCATAGAGATACCGTAATCTTACTTGTATACCGTATGCATATTTTTAGGCATGGATAAATGTGCACAATATTGGCCATTGGAAGAGAAGGAAGTCAAAACTTATGGTGATGTTGAAGTAACAAATACTCTAATTCGTCCTCTTTCTGCTGACGAACCAAATATTCGTTTATCAATTTTATCTGTTAAATGGAAAGAAGATGGAAAAGATAAAAGTCGTGAAGTTCGGCATTATCAAGTATGTTATCTACTTTATGCAAATTTTTGTTATAATCAAAGTATCTTTTAGTGGCTTGATTGGCCAGATCGTGGTGTTCCACCATGTCGCTTAACAGCTATGGTCCTTTTATCCTATGTTCGTGGAACAAAGAAGCCAATTGTAGTACATTGTTCAGCTGGAATTGGAAGAACTGGATCAATTGTTGCAATAGAATTTATTCTGGAACGTCTACAACAAGGAATTGCTTGTGAAGCAACTGATGAAATCTTAAAAGAGCTAAGATCTCAAAGACCATATTCAATTCAAACTGATCTTGTATGTTTTTTAACCCCTTTATATTCTATTATTATAAATTAATCAATCAATTTTAGCAATATCTCTATGTTCATCGTGTAATGTTGTGCTACTTTTTTGAAAAATACAAGGTCGCCGTTGCTGCAGAAGATCTCCAAGCAAAATACAAGAAATTCGTTGAAGATTATGATAAAGCAATACAGTAATTTTATCTGCCTGTAAATTATTTACTACTAATAATTGACGAATTTGTAAATAAAATAAATCTATATGAACCATTTTTGTTATTGTAAAACATTGAATTATATATATTACTTTAACCTACATCTTTCAAATAACAGTTTATCGTTTGTATTAATAATACTATTACAACCTACAACGATTACAGTACTCTGGAAATGTGAAAAAAATAAAGCTTAAGAAAACAAAGCTACTGAAGAAAGTGTAAAAAAGCTAATTGAAATTATAAAAACCATAAAATTCAAGAAATCGAAACAGAAAAATATTTTTATAATTTTATTCTTTACTTTTTAAGAATGTTTAAAAATAAACAAAAAAAGAAGGATAATCCACAACAAAAAGTGTTTTTACAGTACACTATAAATCAATAAATAAAAGTGTTACCGTATACTAAAATTGTCATCTTAAACTTAAACTATCAACGAACCCCAAAAAAGTACGCTGTATTAGACAAAAATCAAATAAAAACTGTAACAAAATTTTCCAAAGTCACTATTAATTAACATAATAACATTTGTTAATTGCATTGGATCCAATATGTAAGTAACCAGAATTACCATAACTTTTGCATTGTTTGAAAAACCTTCAAAATAGTATATAAGCAATCAACGACAACTGAAAAGTCATCAGTCAATCCTTTGACTTTCAACCACCTTCTCTCTTCTTCTCTCTCTCTTCTTTCATCTCCTGAAACATGGCTTCTGTTCCTCCTGGTGATATCAATACCCAACCTGGTACCAAAATCGTCTTCAATGCTCCATATGATGACAAACATACCTACCATATCAAAGTAAGTCTATTCTCATATAACATTCATGTATTACTCATCCTAATCCCATATTCATTTTTAGATTATCAATGCTGGTGGTCGTCGTATTGGATGGGCAATCAAAACCACCAACATGAAACGTCTTGGTGTTGATCCTGCTTGTGGTGTCCTTGATCCCAAAGAAGCTGTCCTCATGGCTGTCTCATGTGATTCCTTCCAATTTGGTCAAGAAGATACCAATAATGATCGTATCACCATTGAATGGACAAATACCCCTGATGGTGCTGCAAAACAATTCCGCCGTGAATGGTTCCAAGGTGATGGTATGGTTCGTCGTAAGAATCTCCCAATCGAATACAATCCTTAATTTATTGCTGCTGCCGCTATATATTACTGTATTGTATTGTGCCATGTGTTTATAATAAATATTATTTATAATTATATAATTTGTGTATTTTGATTCTTTTGGGGTGTACGAGGAGAGAGTGTTAGGTTTGAAGTAACAATTGAGGCGGACTAACAAAGATTAAATAACTAATACACTATGATCAAAAAGTAAAAAAGTAAACCACTAAGAACTTAATTAATTGAATTGCGAGATAACAAATGTGTTAGTAAGATTTTATTTTTCTTCACAACAATAAAAATTTATCACATGAAAGAATGTGTACAACAATATATTACATGTAAATAATCAACAATTAACAGTTTAATGACGAAGAATAGAAGTTAAGAATTTGTTTCCTCGGGTAGGAGTTGTTAATTTTGCAGCAGATTTTGGAGATTCACCATGAGACTGATCGTAAGCACCAGTGGTAGGATCGTAATGAGATTTGAGATGATGCAATTGTCGGTCACGATTACTGTCGGATAATTTTTGAAGTCTAAAAAATGGCAAAAGTTTAAAAAATGTTCAGAAAAGTAATAAAAAAATGAACTTACTTAAAATCCAACCGTTTTCGATCAACAGGTTCAGAATGATCAAGCAAAATTCCACGTTTTCTAGTAACTTGAATATCTTTTGGAGGCGATTGTTCAGATTTTAATGTGGAATCTGAAAATGGCACTCTTTTGCTTCGAGGAAGAGAAGCAGTTCTATGCTTCAGGATTGGACGTGGAGTTGATTGTATACGGCTACGATCAGCATGTCCATGAACACCACGATTGAATTCAAATTGAGAAACAGTTTCACTTGATAAAAGATGCTCATCCCTTTGAGTTCGAGATTCAGCAGCAACAGCAAGTTGCAAATCCATTCGAGCAGTTTCTGCTTTTGACAAAAGATGGGCATTTTCATTTGCCCGGGATTCAGCACAAGTAAATTGTTTCTTCAATCGATCATTCTCAGCCTTCAACAATTCATTTTGGCGTTCAACATCCCTTGAAACGGATTTGAGAGCAACATGTTCAGCTTCGATATCCATTCTTCTATCGAGTTCTTTTTGAAGTTGCTTGTTCTTTTCAGAGATAGCTTTCATTGATTCGCGCATACATTCGACATCTTTTATCTTTCTGCGATCTTCACCACTATGAGATGTCAATGTCTTTCGAAGAACTCCTATCTAAAAATTGTGCATAAAATCAGTAACAGAAGTATCTCCTTTTAAAAACTTACTTCTTGTTCAAGTTCAGCATTTCGCTTGCGGCTTTGTTCGAGTTCTTGTTGATTAGTTTGATCATGAGATGCCAAAGTCTTTTGAAGAATATCAATCACTTGCTTCAATTCCTTTTCAGCCTTTTCACGTGCAGCATCAACTTCACCAAAGAGTGAATTTCCATGTTGATTTTGATCCATGAAGGCATTATTGGACATTGTATCAACTTCCATTTGCATCATCGTTAAACTTTCAGCCAAATCCTAAAAAAACCAACGTAAAACCAAAAAATACAAATAAAAGCATACCTTGTTCTCCAGACAGAGTCGTTTATTTTCTTTATTCAGAGTGGATAAAGCATCAGTTAGATCAGCATTCGTTGATTCCAAGCTTTCCAATCTTTCTACCATATCAGCAATTTCCTTCTGAAGTTCACGAATTTTTGATTGCAATGTTATCTAAAAATTAACGGTTAAGATATTGCAAATCGTAATAAATAAAACAAACCTTTTCCTTATTCAGTTGATCAACTTTATCTTGCAAATCATGGTATTCGTTCACAAAGGATTCTGATAGAAGATTGGATGCTGGTTGAACTGGCTGTTGTGGAACTGGAGCAGTTGGTAAATTTTCCAAAGTTTCTTTCAATTCTGCATTCTCTTCAGCAAGTTGAAACATCCGAGATTCCATTGAAGCAGTCTAAAAAGTTTATAAATATTATTTAACACAATTAGAAAAGAGAAACTAAAATTTACCTTTGCTTTGAGTTCTTTCTTCTGCTGCATCAGTTCTTCCAATCTTCCTCTGTTGTCGTCATCTTGTTCAGCAAAGAGTTCTTCCATTTCACGGATCCTTTTCTTAAGCTGTTCATTTAGTTTTATCAGATGCATTTCTTTTTCAGAAGCCATCTTTTTCGAAGAAGATACCAAGACGAAGACGAAGAAGAATAAATGAGAAAGAAGAAAGACGACAGCAAAAGATGACACAAGTCAAAGGATGAAAGATGAAAATACAGCTGCAGAAAAAAGGAGAGAGAGCAAAAAAAAACCTGCGAGAAGGTTACCGTAAAAATAAATTCGAAAAAAAAGCATTTTCGTTTCGAGAATGTATGCCTTTTGACGTTCAAAAAATTTTTTTAATTTTTCTTTGATAAAATTTTAAGTTTTTAAAAAATTCAAACGACAAAAACATTGGATACTTTAAAAAACTTAAAACAGATTTTTTTAAAAGTAAAACCTTTATTTATAAAATAGTAAACTTTTTATTTTCACACTTATTTAAAGCGGTTTGTAATTTTTTACAGAAAAACAACCCAGGAGTCTTTGAAACATGAAAGAAAAATTCTTAAAAGCATGTACTGTATTTAAAAAATGTAATACCCAACTTTTATTAAATAATTATAACAAAATCAACAAAAAAAATAAAACACCACAGAAACATAGATAAAAAATTATTGATACTTTTTAGGTAAATGAACACCAATTTTTCTGAGGCTTGGACGGTTTCCACGATTCCAAATTCTATTACCTTCTTTAAAAGCAGTTTGAATCTTTTTATATCCTTCTGGACGAACACATCGAGCTGTATTATCTAAAAACAATTACTACCATATTAATATTTACAAAAAAAAGAAGGAAACTTACTATGATCAAATGGTTCTTCGATAAAGATTGCATATTTTTTACGAGTTTCTGGTGGTAATATTTGTCTAAAGAAGATTATCAAAGTAAAAAAATTTTAAAAGAAAATAAAACTTTACTTTGGAAAAACACGATTTCTTCGAATTGAAATGGCATATTTATCAAAATCGAAATCAGAATAATACGCAAAAAATCCCATTAATAATGCAGTAAAATCAGAATGATTATCAGATTCTAAAAAATGTTATTAGTAAAAGCAAAACATGATACATTAGCAACAAACCAAAGCTACATTCATCTTCAAAGAAACGAAGATCTTGAATTGGAACTTGACCATTGAAGACATTGGGGCAAAGTTCTTGAAGATTGGGCATGATAGCTGGCCGGCATGCACATTGCATATAATGTAAAACCAGTAATATAAGTGAATAGCTATTGAAGGTTCCATCTTGCGCAGAATTAATCCCAGCATTCAAAGCAAAATGTTTGATCAAAAGACAAAGAGCTGGAAATCTTTCATCTAATCGAGAATAATGATGAATTAAATGTGTATTGTAAATTCCAGCAATATTATTGATATTTATATCAGCTTCCAAATCTAAAACTATGGATACGGTAACGTCAAAAATTACACATTTAAAACGAACCATTGTGTGAACCTTGGAAAGTAATTTGTAATATTGGAACAACAGCTTTAATCAGGAATGTTTGTCTTGTGATGGGTATTCGGAGAATAATCTTTTTTAAACGCTGCAGAGCATTAACAGTTTTAGATTTGCCTTCATGTGCAGGACTGAGTTCTTCTTCCCTGATTACAACACAAACATCCTGCAAAATTACTGTAGATGAAGGATCATCTCAAATAAAACTCAGAAGATCAACATTTAACAAAAAAATCGGTGATATTTCGAATACAGCTAAAATGAAATTATTCATGACACACAATTTTTATAGTTTCGATACTGTAGATTTTTTTTTAAATGTTGACCTTTCAGAATCTTTTTACATACCAAGTCAGAATTATAAGCTCCACAACCATTCATGCTACTACCAACTGCATACAATCTTGCTGAAGGAAAAACGCTTCGACAAGCAATTTCTAAAGTCTGTCGAGCAGTTTCTTTCCATGACAACGTATTTTCATCCTATAAATTTTCTTTTTAGTAAAAATCGAAAAAAGAACAAAACAAACTTGTAAATTAATATTGTAATGACTTAAAATTGCATCCTTAGTTTTTTCATAAATATCCAATGCAGTCTTTTTTAATTTTCGAATTCGTTTTTGAACTTCAGCATAATTATATTCTGGATAAGCACCAAAGTTTACAACTTCTTCATTTTCAATTGCAGCATCAACCTGATGCACTTGTAATGGTGTCATCTCTTCTTCAGGGGGCGCAAGCTCACCCTCATCATCTTGAATTTCTACAGTACTTAAATCAATGTCACAGCTTACAGTAGATAAATCAATCGCAGATTCGTCAGAATCTGAATCATCATCTTTAGGAGTTTCACATTGTAATTCTCTTTTGACATGACCATTTTGAAGTTGCTTTATTGGAGATGGAGTTTGTTCAACTACTTCATGGCCAGCATGGTTTACAAGTGATGGAGTTTCTTCGTCGTCATCAGAATCAATGGTAATAACTAAAAGACAGGTAATTAAAACATATTTCAGCTACAGCATCATTAGAGAAAAATTTTTAACACTTTTGAGAGATAGAGTTTTAGAAACATTGATTCAGTCATTCAAGATTTGAGTATTTATGAATTATCAAGTGGGGATAATTAAAAGATAATAGTTTTTACCATGTATTACATGTATGACCTCATACAGTAACACTCAATTTATAGTGAATAAAAATCTTCAAATACACCGATATTTAAAAGTGTAAAAGCTAATAAACACTCAAATGTTGTATCACCGAAGCAATGTTCTCAAAAATATCAGAACCATAAACATAAATACTCTTTAAGCAATCCGTGAATAAAAAATAGATATACCTTCAACATTAGTTTTAGCTTTTTTGCTGCTACTCGATTCAATCACAGGAAATGCATTGGATTTTCGTTTACGCGACGAATCAGCCATCCTTCACAAATAGCAAAGATTAGTAAAAACTTGAAAAAAGAACAAGTATGAAATCGACAAAAACGTAATGATAAAAAACAGAACAATGTTGTAGAAATATCCTTTATACAGTAGTAACAACAAAACGTAAACAAGCATTAACAAAAACTTAAAATACTAATTTCTTTTCATAAAAGTTCGTTCATCAGCCATTAATTTCTTAAAATCAGGGCCACGGGTAAGAGTCAAGAAAGTATCCAAAAATGTGCATTTGATGTAATCCAATCTATGATGATTAAGATTTTTTGGAACGGTATAGCGATCATAAACTTCTTCAAGGAAAAACATATCATTAAAATTTGACCTAAAATATGTATTTAAGATTACTGTAAGCAACAGAAGAAAAACGAAAAATTACTTCAAAGAAACACAACCCATTCGAAGAACAATTCCATCATATTCATAATTGAACATTGCATAATAGCGGAAGAATCCAATCAACAAATCACCAATGGGGGTATCATTTCTCTCCATTTTAATATTCAAATCGAGATCATAAGATTTTTCAAGATCGACAAGATTAAGGTTGCCATCAAAGAGATCAGGACGAAGAGCATTCAAATTAGGTAAAATTGGAGGAGAAATACCACATTGAAGGAAATGCAAAACCATTAGTACCATTGTATAACTAAAATATAACAAATGAGAGATGGATAAACAAAAACATGACATACCTATTTAAATAACCATTAGAAGAATCAATAACATCAGCCTTTTTACCCCAAGCCTTCAGAATCCGAGAGAGAATTGAGAATCGTTCATCAATTTTGGTATAATGTTTTATCATGAAAGTATTGTATACCCCTGAAACAAGCAGTTATAATGTAAGATGTCTAAACACAAAACGAACCAGCAATATTATTGATGTTAATATCACATGGAAAAATCATTCCATCCTGCTCAATGTCAAATTTAACAATTCTAACCTAAAAAATGAAATATTATTTTACATCTTTCTGACATAATATGCATACCCGAGCATTTATAAGATCCGTATTTGTAACACCTTCAAGTTCATCAATTTCAGTCAGTGCTCGTCGAAGTAATATTTCAGGATAAAAGCGTCCTCTAAAACACACCATTTTATTTCTCCAAAATACAAACAAATAAACTGCTTTACTGATCAAACATTGGATATCGAACATCTGATTCACATGTAGGTTCTGTTAAAACTGGAACAGCCCAACACAAGTCAACATCGCAGCTTTCAGTGCCACAACTATTTACACTACTTCCACAAAAATGTAAAGTTGATCCTTTAACCTTTGGTAAAACTGCTTTAATCTTTTGATAGACTTTGATTTTAGCTTTCAAAGTTTTATGACTCTAAAAAAGGTTTAAAAAATGAAAGTAAAAAAACAACAACAAATACATACTTGTGAATTTCCTTTTTCATTGGCAAAATCATAAATTGCTGCATCAAAAGCTTCAAATTCTTTCGGTTTGTCTTTTCGAAGTTTAGCAAATCGTTTCATAGCATTTACGGATTCAGCAACTGGCAAAACATAAGCTGTTGGATGATAGCCTTCTTCGATCATATTTTGGAGATTCAAGGGTCTGCAAAAATTTGTTGTTGGTGATAATGTGTTGAAAAGTTAAAATTTTAACTTACGGAACAGCTTTTAAAGTACCCATAATTTAATTAAAAGATATGTAACAAGATTATTTACGAAAAAAGAATGAGATCGTACGTTTTAAATTTACAAATTTATTTTTTTTGAAAAAAAAACTTTTAATTCCATCCTAATATTTTCGTTGCAGGAAAAATTTGTGCAGTGTTAAAGCTTTGCAAAAGCAAAAATGCAAAACGGATACTGTAGCTAAAATTTACCAGAAGGGATTGTCCAGAAATCACGTGACCATGAGGGGGGAGGGAGGGGGTAAGCCAAATGGTCACCCGGCTTTGATGTTGTCGGTAAAAAGCTTTCATCTTTGGTCACGGAGGGAGGGAGGGGGTCTGAAAATCACGTTTTGTTGGTCACGTGATTTCTGGACAATCCCGAAAACAACTTTTTTAAATATCATAATTTTATTTACAAAACTTTAAACAGAGATCAACAAAAAAACAATACAACAATAATAAACATATATAAATTTGATATAAAATCTATGCAAAATAATAATAAAAAGGCACCAAAAGAAAGATAACAATAATAAATTTAAACAAAAATCAAAAAGTTAATGTCCAAGAATTGATTCAACTGTAGACAAAAGTGCAGTTTCTTTTGAATCCAATTGTTCTTTTGTAAATGGACATTCAATTGTTAAAGTTTCATTATGTTTGATGAAGAAAAGAAATTCAGAAAAAATTTCATTGGATTTTTTGGCAGGTTGTTGTAGAACTTCTGGATCCAAGCTTCCAACGACATCAATTTCATCCAAATCAAAATCAAACGATGGAAAAACTTTAATTTGTTGAAAGTAATGAATCAAAGAGAAGGAAATAACAAAATCAGAGAGAATTTCAGAACTGCAAAATTGACGCATTGCTTTTTTGATAAGCAGTAAAGCTTCTTTGAATACAGTAACTTGACTGAAAATGTAATATTGTATATATAGTTTAAACGTTACAAATACAGTTTAAATGTTAAACTACAATAATACAGTAATATATGCAATATGCTTACCTTCCACATGCCGCAACCAATGAAGATCTTGCCCATTCAAGTTTATCAAGAGGTCGAATGGCAATATTATTTTCACCTTGAATTATGACAATTACATTTGTAGCTGGATAAAAAGTAACATCTCCAATATCAGAATCTTTTATTGCATTATAAACGGGCTCCATCAAAGCTGCAACATTAACATTCTTTTCATCACTGATTGAAGCGATATATATTTGAATTTCAGAGAATTCTTCATCAGCTCGAGATTCTTCCAATGCATCACCGCTATTCAAAAAATATACTTCAAGAGAGGCACCAATTTCACAAAGTCTATCTATGATTCCATGAGCAAAATTTGTTCGTTCTTGATTCTCTTGAATTAATCTTTGAAGAATCATCTGATAATCCTGATAGAAAAGTTTCATATCAAAGAACATTCCAAGTGGTTCGGAGGCTGAATCTGGACCGTTCTTTCCAAGATTATTCAAATATAAATCTAATCCAAGGGCAGTTTGACCTTTGTATCGACCTTTTGGAGAAGGATCTTTCAATATTATTATTTCATCATCGCTGTCATCGATGGTAATAATTTCAGGTGATGGACTTCGACTTAGTTCTCCATCTTCTCGATTGGATTTTTTTGAACGTTTCGATGGAGGTGCTCGGATTGGTCGTTCTTCAACAGCAATAACAACACTAAAATATTGTTTTAATCATAAATGTTACAAATGCCACAGTAACTATTTATACTTACGGTCTTTGTGGTTCTTTCTCGACTTCAGTCGGAAGATTTGGATTTGCAATTTCTTCAACACTTAAATCAGAAATTTCATGAGGATTATAATCAGCTTGATTAGGATTTGTTCCTGCAAATTCTCTTGATTCCATTTCTTCACATGCTGGAATTACAGTATCCATTTGATTATCATCAATAACATTTTGAGACTCAGATTGATCATTTTCAGCTAACGTATCTTGAGATTGCCTAAAACGAATAATATTACTTTAAATTAAAAAGTTATTTTAAAGCTTACTCAACAGTTTCTGTTTCCATAGCTCTTTCTGGTTCATGATGATGTTCTTCATGTCCCGGAGAAAATATTCTGTAAAATAAAAATTAAATTTGCATAAAACTACGGTATATAAACTAACTTTGTTGGTGATGAATTTGGGATACCGCCTCTTTTATTAACATACATTTCACGAATTTTTCGAATATCTTCACCACCACCAGATCGATGATGTCTCAAAATCGGATGTTTAACGATTTTTATTGCTTCTATTTCATCATCTTTTGGAAAGATTTTCATTGTTGGAGCTTGTGGAGGACCCGAGGACATTGGCATTGTTGGATTTGAACTGATCGACATTGGCGGTGGTGAAGTAAATGAAGTTCCAGGAATTAATGAAATTGAAGGTGGTCGAATTGGGTTATATAGTTCTGAATGAGGTAATGGAGTTTCAGTTGAACCATTTGGAGTTTCATTAAATCCAATCTTTGTAATTGATGGCTTTTTAAGCAAAGTTTTTCCGATATTTGTTGGATAAATTCTGTAATTTGCCGGATTATCTATCTTCTTTGGTGGTGGACGTGGCCTTGGTGGTGGTGGATGTCTGACTGGTGGTGCAGGTTGAGCGACAATTGCAGGTTGTTTTTCAACAGGTGGTAAAGCAGGACCCAAATAAATCCGATTTCCATCGGAATAAAAATCATATTCTTTAGTTGTTGGTGGCGCAGATAATGGTTGTGCTGGTGGTGGCGCAGTCACTTGTGTTGGAGCAATTGGTCTTGGAGCATTTGGTGCTGGAGCATTAAGTATTATAGTTCGTTGAATAACAAGAGGCTCAGTGTGTATTATAATTGGTGCTGGAGGAGCAGGCTTTTTGAGAATTGATTGCGGCGGTATTCTTCCATAAGGATGGAAATGTGGTTTTGGGTTGCTTAGAATTGATTGTTTCACATCATCTTTTTCATTATCATCAACACTTTCACGACGTCCAAGAGATTTTGATCGAAGTCTGGGATCTTTCGGCCGCATTGTAGTAGTTCCAAGAATCTGAAGGTAATAATCATGTTTAAAAATATAATAGATAATTTATAAAATATTAGCAATTTTAAACGCGATGTTTCTTAACAGTGAAGATGAAAAAGCAATAATGAAACTACAAAAATTATAGCATTTTGTAAATCATAATTGCTTCTAAATAAACAACTTTTTGAAAACTAGAAATAGCTAAAGTTTAGATTTTCGATTTTGATAACCATAACAATGGTCATAGTCACTTAACAAAGATTTTGCTGACGCATTAAATAAAAAATTTTCCGATATCGATTTTTTACTATCAAGAAATGTCTGTTTTAAAAAATTTGTGTTAAACAAAACAATTAAAAAATTGGAAATATTCAAAAAAAAGTTTTTTTCACCCGAAGCAAAGCTTCGAAAACACCTAATTAATTTTTTCAACTTTAAATTTTAAGATTTCTGTAATTTTTTCTCACAAAATTATTAAATATTTTTTACTTTATTAGAAAGAAAAAGTTGTTGCTGCAGCAACCAAAAACCAAAATAAAAAATAGCAATGGTTGTTTAGTCAGAGATGGCCAACATTTTTAGTCTTTTCTATTTTTTTCTGTGCTGTTCGCCGTAGAAAAAATTGATTCAAAGCATCATCGGTCGTCGTCGTCGGGCCAACTAAAAATGAAAAAGAACGCTGTCATGTTTTAGTACCAGGCTGTCATAAAAAATATAATAGAAAAAAATCAACATTTTTTTTCTTCTTGTAAGCAATGCTTTTGATGATGACTAAAAAGATGCAGAAAAGGGCAATGTACAATTTTAGCTGCAAAAAATGTTTAAAGTTACAGTATTAACTTTAAAATTTTTCGTGACAAAGATTAAGTTTTGCATGACAAAAATTTGTTTAATTGAAAATAAAAGCATTAGTCTATTACAGAATAAAAGATTGGTTATCATTGAAAATAAAAAATTACCAAAAACATTTCGAAAGTTACAGTAATTTTATTCAAATAAATTTGATCAAATGTATTTTCGTGAAATAAAATTTGTTGCTTTGTTATAACAGGTTTAAAAGGAATAAATAAATTGTTTTTAAATAAATATCTCAGATTTAATAAAATAAAGACGAAAATAATTTCTCAACATTGATTTTCTTTAATGCTAAAATTCTAACTATCAACTAAAGAATTATATTTCCGACAACAATTTTGAGACAACCAAAAAGTAAAAAAATACAAATCATTTTTATCTTTAAAAAAGTAAATACAAAGAAAAACAAAAAAAATGAAACTATTTTCGCCAATAATCAAGTTGAATTCCTTCTTCATGTTTTTCTTTCAAAATTTTTGATTTTGTTCGATTTTCTCCAGGAAAAATAATTCGCAGCGGAAAATATTTTTCAACATTTGAGGATTTACATTTTGTTGGAGTTTTGAGAATTTCATTTACAATTTCTTGAAGTCGATTTTGCAATTCCACAGAAATGGTATCATCAAATCTAACCAAAAAATAGGTTTGTTGATTTTTCTAAAAGCATATTTAAAAAATTTGCATAATTATTGTTTATCAACTAACCTTTACAAAAGAATACAATTTTTCAATATCTAAAGATTCTGAGACATTTCCAAGTCGAAAAATAAAAATATTTGAAAGACGTGGAATTTTTAGAATATTTTCAACAAGATCCGGGGAATCAATTGCAATTTCGTTTTCACTAAAATTAAAAAATTATCATAAATTTATTAAAAAAAGCAAAAAACTTACTGATAAAAAACTTCAAGATTTGGTAAATTTGAAAGAATTGTTTCAATTGATGCGTCTTTTCCATCTGCAAATTTGAGTGAAACATTAAACAATGAAATTCGTTTCAATGAAGAAAATCTCGGAAAAATTTCATCAAATTGAAGATTTTGATTATAAAGTCGTAAAGAACATAAATTATTTGATTCATTTTGAACAAGTTTTTCTTGAAGAAAAGTTGAAAATATTGATTGATTTAATTTTGAAGTTGGAATAATTTGAAGACAACAAGTTGCCCAAATTTTACAAAAATATTTTTGAATATCAAATTTCTTAAAATTATGTGTTGAACAATTATCACAAATTTTCCATTCATTATTTTCATACTGTAGACAATGAAGAATCAAAATTGGATTTTTGATGAAAAAATATTTGCAAGTTTTAATTAATTTTTGATAGGTTTTTGGATTTGATGGATTCTTTGAAATATAATGAAGAATTGGTTCAGGAAGTGAAAATCTTTGTCGACGATAAGATGGAACAACAACTTTTGAAGGAGGAATAGGTTGGTCAAAAATTGAATTAATTATTTGAAGCAAAACCAAAGCCATGACTTTTTTGATTTACCAAATGAATATTTTTTATAAACTCTTAAAATTAATTAATGATATAGTCGAAAATGACTGAAGAAGAGAAATGAAAAGGTCATTCTTGCACTTTTTATTGCATCTTTTTCTAATTAATTGCTATAAAACACATTTTTTGTTTTACCAACAAATCCACAAAATTCTGATGAAATTTTAATAATTTATTTCTAACAGTCAATGCAATTTTTAATTCTTTTTTTAACAAACACACTTTTAAAAAAATCAATAAAGTTTTTTGTTCTTTTTGATTGCACGAGTATTTATGCAAATTTGAAAGCCAAGAGTTTTCATTTGTCAAATTTATTGAAACAACATTTTAAAACATGAAATACAAAATTCTACGGTAAAAATTTAAAAAATAGTTATTGGGCTTTCTGATACCGGAGGATTATATTGTCGTGCCGCATTCACCGTTGACAAGGATTTCAAGGCATCTGAGGGTAATGGCATAATTTTAGAAGTACAACATCCGGAAAGCTAAAAATTTCGAAAACTTTAAAAATCTTAAAAGCTATTAAAAAGAAAAACCTCAGAAAGACGAAGCCGAAATTTCGCTGATCGAAATCCAAGTAAATAAATGCTAAAAGCCGAACGAAAAACAAAAGCACAATTTAGCCATCCAAGAAACATATTATCAACAAAATAAAAATTGAATCGAGCTGCATAAATGAATAAATTTGGTGCAACGACCATTAATAATGAACAAATTAAAATGAAATGCATCAATCTGAAAAAAACACAAACTTCATAATGTAATTATTTATGCAAATTTTTCATGCGGAAAAGGATAACAAAATTTAGGAAATTAGTCTAGCAAAAAAGTGGGGATTTTTTGTGTTTTAATTAATGTTTGAGATTGAACTTTAAAATTTTCAAAAACGTAAACACAAATATTACAGTTCTTTAATGTTAAATAGACATTAGGTGATTACTGTAGCTATGTTTCCACAAGACTTGACAAAAACGTACCTAATTTGATCGACTTCCTTCAAAAAAGTTTTATTTTTCGAACCATTTTTAAATTTTTGAATTATCCAAAATGCAATAAAATTAAAGATGAATCCGGCAATGTGCCCAAAAGAAGTAAAAAGGTAATTAAATGTCCTATAAAATATTGACTATTTTAAAATTAAACAAATTGTCTAAAAATTACGTGTAAGTGTAACCAAAAGCATTGCTTAAAGAGCATGTAAAAAATGCTGATTGATTTTTTTCAAGTTCAAGTCCAATATAAAGGGCTCCACATGCAGAAATCAGGCAACAAAAAGTTGTTAAAATCAATAGACCATGGAACATTCTGGAATTATTATTATTCATAAAAGAATTACTGTAGATTTATGCAAATTTACCGTTCTTTAAATCGCCGATAAGATGCCGGAAATTTGATGGCACAAAATCTTTCAACCCCTAAGGCAAGGGAAATCAAAGCAGGGCCCTGACTTCCAATAATCAAAAGTGTATTTCCAATTTGTGAAGCACATTCTGAACGGGTCACTTTTGGATAGGCATAAACATCTTGAAGGGAATATTCTGTAACTAATCTTTCCATTCCTAAAATTTAAATTTTGTAAACTCTTTCTTTCAATTTTTTTGATCAGTACAAAAAGTATACTGTAGTTTTTTTCGAAAAAATACAAAAACTTTTTCAAATTCAAAAATTGTAATTAAAATATTACAAAATTTCCAAGAAAAAAATTAAAAATTGTATTTTGCTGCAAAGTGAAATACTTCAAGTAGGTTTTTTAAAATTACGGTAACTGTAAGCACATGGTACCCTAAAGAAAGTACAAAGTTTCCAAAAATTTTCTGTGTTTTATTAATTCTATAGTTCAACTGTTTAAAAAATGGTGAACTGGAGAGCCCAAAAAAATTATGCAAATTTATGATATAAAAGTTAAACAATGGTATTATCCACTACATGAAATTATGCAAATTTGTGATTTTGAAGTTAAATCAAACTAACCATTAATAAAAAACGCAGCTCCATTTATGCCTTCCGCAATGGCCAACCCAATGAATAATGTGAATTTGCTTCGAAGTTGCGGAGATGAAAGATAAACAAAAACAATTATAACATTTGCCATAAATGCGAAAATTCCAAGGCCACAATATGCAAAATAAATTGGTAAAATATTTTTTGTTTGATCAAAAATTGATAAATTTGCCATTGTTTTTTTATATTCAAAATATAACAGCAGAAAAAATATAAAACTTTTTTATACCAAAAATCAAAAGTTGAAAAGTGTTTTGCACAAAAAATATACAGTAATTTAATTTTATGCAATTATTTTTGGGAAAACAAAAATAGCAAAAATACGAAGAACTCTTTTTTCGTAAAAAAACAAATAAAAATAGAATAATTATATTTGAAATTTTATTAAAAATTGTATGAATTTCTTTAAATAAAACGATTCTTAAAAAATATAATAGTCTTTAAAGCTCACGTAAACTTTCTTACATTAAAAAATATAAATCAAGCATAAATAAGAAAATATTTTTTAATTTATAAAATAAATGAAGTACCAAAAGTAAAGTAATTGGGAAGCAAAAGTTTTTCCCACACCTTTTTTTAAAAAAAAATTATCACATGCTTGAAATATTTTTTTTTTGTTCTCGAAGTCTGTGTGTGTGTTCTGTTACTTTTGAGCTCGAAAGAATAAGTATTCTTCTATTTTTAATTTGTATTTTTATATACATTTTTGTATTCTTTCAAAAAACGTGTGAAAATTGACAAATTTATTAATTTTTATATTTTTAATTAAAGGATTGCAAAAAAATAGGTTTCCAAGAAAAGGCAAATACTGTAACTACAGTTGAAGAAGCAAATGTGTGATTTTTTGAACACGGAAATTTAACAATTAAACAAAAACGAACAAAACAGCAAGCAAAAAATTTACTATAATTTATAATACAAATTTAAAAAAAATTTATTATTCAATTTTAAAAGGTTGATAGAAAGAACATTAATGATGCAATCAAACCTTGTCAATCAAAATGTTTCTTCGAAAGTTTTTGTTTTTATTTTATTTATAAAATGCGGTTACTGTAATTTGACAAACGTATTAATTTAATTTCACTTCAATTAGCTTTTCAACAGTTTTACAGTTTCCAATTTCAAGGAGCTCGGCAACACCATGTCCTTCTTTTTTCGATGTTCATTGACGACGTTGGTTTTGTAACGAATTTGATGTTCACTGTTTTTACAGGTTAGGGCTGGGCATAAAATATTTAGTTTACCGAAATCTCAGCGCATACTCAACTTTAGGAAGCTAATAATGTCTCAAAATATCGGATTTTTAGTGCTTATTAACCTTAAAATATAAAAAGAGCATAAAAAGTTAAGATGACTTCTGAAAAAGAAGGAATCAGAAGGAGCTCGTTTTTTTACAAGGAAAAATATTTTTTTCCACGGAGAAAGCACTGAAAAACTGTGTTCCACTTTGCCAAACGCTGATGAAGGATGAGAAGTTGAAAAATCAGAAATCTTAGAATCTTTTAAAAACGCATAAAAACATAATTTTTCTCTATTTTTTTAGGTTTCTTAATGAAAAGGACAGTATTAAGTACCTATAGAATCTTTGAATCATAAAAACTGGCCAATTATAAGCAAAATACAACTGTTTTAGTGCAAAATTTAGAAGGATTTAGAAAATCCGCTATAACTTTCTTTGGAGTCCGTTGGAATTGTTGCCACTTTCACAGAACATGTATCCTACTGTTATAAGTAACATATAAAAAAATCAGAAACGCCCTCTCACGCCCTTTTTTGTTCTGATCAAAATACTGATACACAGATTTTTGGAGATTTTACAAACACATAATTTTCTTTATTTTTCAATGCATTTTAGTAATTCTTAACAGGATAATCTTTTTCCTCGTTCTTTTTTCTATATGTTATGATAAAAAAATAAATATTATAATATATAAATATATAAAAATCATATGATATGATTTTTAAATTAATTTTTATAAAACGCAGTCAACATCTCCAACTTGAGTGCGCGCTTTTTTTGCAAAGAAAAAAACGAGCTCCTTTTTTTGCGTTTGTGCCCAGCCCTATTACAGGTGTTTTTTTCAACTCTGATTTTTTCAACGTTTTTTACAACTTTTTCACGTTTTTATTTACTTTTAAACTATTTTAAACATTGTTTAATTTCTTTTATTATTAAATTTATTGCAATTCGCAGCTGCTGATAGATATTTTTTCTTTTAAAAATTTTACCTCTGTTTTTGTACTTTTATTGGCAAAGTTTTGCAATCTATTTTAATTCATTTTCTATTTTGCGCTGACCAAATATTAATGCAATTGTTGTAAATTTGATACCGCATGTAGATGATCATTTTTTTAATATCAAAGAAAACTGCCGCTTTTCGAAATCATACAAATTACTTCGCTTTTTAATGAGAGTTTTGCAAAGTGAAGGTAATCAATCTCTCTTCATTTAATCAACATTATCATACATCTCTTACGCTTGTTATATTTATTTATAATTATGGATGACGTAATTTCTCAAGTTATTCTTCGTGGATTTTTAGCTTTACCTGCTGTTATCAAAAAGACAAAGATGTATAATTGCATTTTTAAAGGTAAGCTTTTTGTTGGTGTTTTTGACATAATTAATTTTGATCTTTGTTTTAAGATAATATTCTTGATTACTTTCTTGATAAACTTATATTCTTTCTTTTTAGCTTTGAATCGAACGCTTAGCAATATTGCTGTCAATTTTTCAAGTAATGATGATACTGTTACGCTCAGAACTCGAAGACATGACATTCCAAAGCAAAGCAGCAAAGATGAACAATCTTCTCGGGTTTGATTCTTGATATTCTTTTTGTTTGACATGTATGTATTATTTTTAGGTTATCAAATCTACCAGTTCTGAATTTGTTACAAGCACTCCAAAGAATGATCAAAGAAATAAGGTTGGTTTTATTTGCCGTTTGCTGCTATCGATTTTTCACTACACCTTCATCAACGCCAGTTAAAAACTTCGCAGTTGACGTCGATGTTGGCGTCTCTAGAAAAATTGCTTTCATTATTATAAAATTAATTTTTAGCGTCATTATTCAACTCCACAATTTGAAGATATCGCTTTGAATGATACAGAAGAAACTTTATCTTCTGAAAATAATGCATCAAAAGATGGTTACATTGGAAATATCTCCGGTGACGTTTGTGAAAGTTTTAATGAAGCAGAAGTTTTTTCAACAACTAGTGAAGAATATGATGGAGAAGTTGAAACTGGTCGTGATGAATTTTTATTTGATGACTATTATTTTGAAGATAATATTCTTGATTATTTGAAGGATGAACTTGATATTTGTTCAAGTAAAATTTTTTTGTTGAAATTTGTTGATTTAATTCAATGTGTTTTGTTTTAGATCATCTCAAAGCTTATGATGTTTCATCTTTCAAAAGTGAAGCTTAAACGTGTATATAATGGATCTTGAATTTCTTTAGCTGTCAAAGAATTATTTTTATTATATTTGTTTATTTTTATTTTATATGGTAAGGTTTAATAATGTTTGAATTTAAATGAGTTTTTGTGTTAAATGAATTTTATGTTTGTGATTTTTTCTTCATGGGTTACTGTAATGCAATACTTGTTGAAGTTTTTGAAATACTTTAAAAAGAAAAAGAACCCTTTATTTAAAAATCAAAATTCAAACAAAAAAACAAGAATAATAAAAAAAACTATAGATAACTGATAGTGAAAAAATATATTTAAACCTTTTTTCGCTATCCATATTTTTTTGGTTTCAAATATACAATTTTTGATAGACTTGAATAATAAAAAGTAAATAATTAATTATGCACATAAATTTTAAAACACACAAAGAATTGCTTTTTTTCGATCACCGCTGAATTTCATTTTTTTTGAATACTTTTCTCTCCAATTTAAAAAATCATATACTGTAGATGTTGTTAAACGTGCTGCTTTTTGTTGCTCAAAAATAATTTTGATAAAAAAAATATGAATTGCAAAAAGAAGGGGGAAAGGAAATGTTTTTACAATAACAGATACCTAAAAAATATAGAAAAGATAAAAAAATGATGTCATCAACCGTTTTGTGTAACCGGAAAAATAAAGTAAATTGGGGGGATGATAGAAAGATAGATGGATATAATGATAAAAATTTGATAACAAAAAAAAGTAACAACAAAAAAAAATATTTTGTAACAAAATTCAAAAACAGGGAAAAGAGAACGATGGAAGTTTTTTTTGTATTTAGAAAAAAATGTTTGAAAAGACTTTTGGCAAAAATTCAGCAAGTGAAAAAATAATAATAAAAAACAAAAATGAGCTGTCAAAAATAAATTGATTTTGGAATTGAAATTTGAGGTTTTGTCAAAGATTTTTTTAAAGGAAAAGAAGAATAAAGTACGATAGAGAGTTTACAAAAAAATTTAACAATTTTTTAAAAAAATAAATTACAACAAAAAAATACAAAGATAAACAATTTTGGAAATTTTGAAAAAAAGTGTGAGCAAATGTTTGGGGGTTTTTAGAGCTTTAAAAATTAAAAGGATAGAAAAAAGAGAGAGAAAGAGAAAAAACTGTACAGCATTGGAGCAAATGATAGCGGTGTGCAAAAGTTGTGGGTTTTAAAAGATATTTAATATTTAAGATTTTGGAAGGGAGAAGTTGAAAGTTTACAAACTTCCAAAATGATTACGGTAGCAGCTGTTAGTAATCATGCTGCTACAGTAATCATTTTGGTAGTTTGTAAACTTTCTACTTCATTTATTTTAGGAAAAAATAGGAGGAATATTTTAAAATGATAAAGAATTTAAACAATAAATTTTGGAAAAAAATTTTTAAGCGACAAAACAAAAACTTCAAATCAACAATTTTTGAGGGGGGAAACATCGTTCGAAAATAAAAGGATTTACAAAAAAAAATTTTGAGAAAAAATTTGAGAGAGAGAGCATTTTTTGAAGAAAGCGGCAATGTTTTTGCAAATTATATTTAGAGATAAAAAAAGATTATAAAAAATGAATGAATGAAAGCAAGGCTCTGCTTTTGAAGCATCAAAGAAATCATGTTTTTTTGCGATCAAGAATTGGCATAAAATAACAAAAATAATGATAATAATATTTTTTTTCATGGTCAGCAGTTTTTTTTTCATAAATTGATGATTGAAAGACTTGGAAAGATGTTAGAATAATAATTAAAAACAAAGAATCCAACAAAGAAAAAAACATGGAAAGAATGAAAAAAAAGGGTGGAAGATCGCACTGGATTTTTTAAAACGATTATCTTGAAAAGAAAATAAACAACAGTAATATAACAATAAAAACAGGGGGTGGAAAAAAAGAGAGTTGAAGACGCCCAGCGTCAAAGAAAATCTATTTAGACAAAATTGATTTAAAAAAAAGTTGTTACAATTTTGGATAAAAAAAAGTTAAAGAAAAACTCGTTCTGCACAAATTTTAGAAGAAGAAATAAAAAATTTACAAAAGAAAAAAAGGCACGAAGAAAAAGAAACAACAGAAGTACTTAGTTAAGAAAGTTTTTTAAAAACATAAGAATGATGAAATATATTTTTTTTATTTAACAGGAGGCATATTTTGATTGTTGTAAATTTCAGCATTATATGAACCCTGTGGAATGTTGGACCATTTTGGGAATGGGGTGATTAAGGGAGTAGATGTAGGTGAGCCTGCACCGGAAGATCTATCTGAACCACCTGATGAAAATCCTGATGAATTTGAGGATGGCATTCTTGCTGAAAGGGATTGCCGTCCTGTATATGGATAACATGTTCGACGGGATTCTAATGTTGTTCCTGTTCCTGTTGTTGATGGATTTATTATTGTTGATGAGGAAGGGGGTGTTCCATGATGATGAAGATGTAAATGATGATGATTATGTTGATGATGATGTATCATTTGATTTGGAGGTAAAGATGCATGTGCATTATTATTATTGTTATTGTTGTTATTATTATAATATTGCCATTGTGATGATGGCATTGATGAATGTTGGGTCATACCTACAATAACATTCTCATGTTTAGGACTATGTCAGAAATTTGCATAAGTTCTGGGGCATACCTAGATGCGGTCTTGCATGATTTGCATGATATCGATTATTACTTGTTGATGGATCATTTAATGGCATCCAATTTGGTGGAGTTGGTGGAAGGGCACTATGACTTGGAAGATGACCATCTTGTCGGCATCTAAATTTTGCAGATAGATAATTATTATCGTTGCATATTTATTCAAATTCTTACTGATTCATGAAAGCATTCTTTTCTTCCTGGGTTAAAGGTTTATGCAATCTTGAATTATCAGGAGATGAAAGGCTTTTTGAGATTGATATTCTCTCTTTTGAAATGCCTGGAGGGGTTTGAGTTCCACCATATCGATGTTGATATTGTTGTTGTTGTTGTTGTTGTTGTTGTTGTTGGGGTTGATGGTGTTGTGCCATTGTAGCTGTAGCTACCGTATTCATCTCTTTATTTTGATCTTCCTAAAATAAATCATATTTTTGAATTTGTTTTTCATCCTCAAAAAAATTTGTCATCCCTCAGTTTTTGAAGTTTTTTTTGTTGCGCTTTTTTTTGAAGAAAATTGTTTTATTTATGTTTTTCTTTTGATTTAAACATGGACCACCCGCTTAGATATATGCATAAATTTGTTACAAAATTTTAGAGGAGAAAAATAATCAAAAAAAAGAGATCGTAAATTATACGATTTTTTTGTTGCTGATTGGAAACGCTGTGGGAGGTTTTTCTTTGGCATTGCACTTTTTTTAGAAGTTTTAAAAATATCCATAACGACGATGACAGTATATTTTTTGATGTGCCTTTTTTATTCCTTCTTTCTAAATTTTTTTTCAAAGATGTAAAAGAAAGTTTTGAAAGACACATATAACGAAAGAAGAAACAATAGTTTAAAACATGTCCGTTGTTGTCTGCAAAAATTCCATCAACATCGCCACACAAAGAAAAACATTCCGAAAAGGAGAAAACTTCGGTGGCAATGGAAGGAAAAAAATAATATTGTTAGATCATATCTTTCTTTTTTTCTTTCTCCTTCTTCGCCGTCGTATTCTGTGTCCAGTTTTTTTGAAAGAAAGAAATTTTGTCGAAAAACAATGCGCGAACATTTTTCTAACTGGCGTCAGTCGCCATAAAGAAGAAAAAGATAATCCAATTTTTAAGTATCATAAAATTTATTACATGACAAATTAGGCATGCCAAATGTCAATTGATTATTTTCTTGTCTAACAAATTGTAAGTTTCTTTCCCCAAATGGCTAACCTGAAGTTGAAGAGAAAGTTCAACAAGTTGTTGAATCAGCGCTGCACCCTGAGGATGTTCTCGAAGTTTATCAAATGGTAAATGTGGAGCTCCCCCTGCCGAGATTGAAGCTACCGTTGCCGAAGAAGTTGTTGTTGTTGAATGTGGTGGAGCGGAATATGATTGTGGCATGGGTGGTGGGGAGATTGCACAAGATGATTCAGGTGGCGAAGTTGTGGAGGATCTCGTGGTTGAGGAAGACATTCTCTGTTGGGTATATGCTGATCTCTTAAATCCAGCATATCCAACTCCAATATGCCCATTTCCAGGTGGAAGAAGATTTCGTTCAACGGCAACTTTTCGAAGGGTCCGCTTCCATGATGAAGCAAGGGTTCGTTGCTTTGAATTAAATGACTAAAAATTTTACAGTTTTTTAAGTTTTTGCTTCATAATTTTTTGCATGTGTTTTTTTTGAATGTCAATCAAAATGAGAGAGAGAAAAAAAGTGGTCATAAACTGAATCTTTTGCTATCATCAGTTTTTTTAAGATGAAAAGAAAAAAAGAAGCATTAAAAAAACTATGACCATCAGGGCGCCAAGATGTCGAATGTATTTTTTAAAACAAAAAACAATTAACAACACAAGGGGTTTAGGCTTGTTCTTTCTTCCTGGCTGGGCTACTGTTGTTGATGTTTTACTTCTTTTTTCCTCTCTCTTAATTCTTAGACATTCTTTTTTCTTTTTTTTGTTCAAAGTCCAACATAAAAAAACAAGAAAGAGATCAACAATGAACAGTTTGCACAAATCACAAAAAGATTACGGTAAGTAATTGATGAAAGAAGACTTACATCATGAGTACAAATTTTTTCATAAATTTGTAACAACTTTAACAAATATTCATCTTCAAAATCATAAATTTTTCCATTTTCAAGTAGGATATCATGAATTCTTGCAGTTAAATGAATTATATGACCAGGAAGATTCTAAAACAATATAAATGGGGTTTTTTAATAACAGGTCCCTCAATTGAAAGAAGAAGTAATTAGAAAAAAGAAGAAGAAGAGATTATCTTTGCTTGTTTTAGCCTTTGCTCTTCTTCTTTTTACAAGCTTGCGAGCAATCAAAGTCATTTTTCTTGTTGTTGACACAATGTTAATATTAGTTTAGTTCAAATCGCGCGAATTGCCTTCTTCTTTTTTACTGTTGCTTTTTGGGTTGTTCTTCTTCTCGTCGTTTTTAAACGACAACCTTAAAGAAGAAGAAGAAGCCCAAAACCACTTTAAAATCGAAAATCAACATAGGAATTTTGTGTTTTTGAATGTTCTTTTGTACGACTAATACATATTTTGCTGCCAAATACATATATAATAATCTTTTAAACGAGCAGCCAAATCGAAGAAGCATTTTTGTGTTCGCTTTTGGCTGGCTACTCTTAATTTTTTTTCTTTTGCTTTTGCTGCTACAAAAAAACTCAAATACATATTTTTGCGCTAAAATAAACATTTTTTTAAGCGAGAAAAAGAAGGCGATTAAGTGCGATCAAAAAAGATGAAGAGGATAGAAAAAAATATATGTATGTAGCAATCATCAGATTTTTTCCTTCTTCTTCGAAGTTTGAACATAACACAGAAAAATTTATTGTTGTAAAATTTTGAAGTAGATCAAAAAAATGTTACAGTATCTGGAGACACTTTGCCAAAAATTTGGTGCAGAAAAGACACTTTGCCAATAAAATTGTGCAATTTGAACATTTCGCCAAAAAACCTGCGCAAGTCAGAACATTTTGCCAAAAATGTCGTGCACTTCAAAATTTAAAAACACTAAAGTATTACTTACTTGTTGAGAAATTTTATCAGCAGATACATCAATGCCATCAATGGCAGAAGAATCGAGTAATTCCCTCTCCAACGGTTTATAGGAGAAAATTGGAGTATTCATCATTGATCGAATTTCACTCACAGCAAATGTGATATCACCTTTAACATCAAGAATCTAAATAATTGCCCACATTAAAACGATGATACTGTAATTACCGTAATAAAACATACTTTATCCAACATTTTTAAAGTTGTAACTCGATCACGTAATTTTTCAAGGGATTGTAAAATCTTTTTTCTTGCACCTTTTGTTACTTTAAGCATTTCCAATTGTCTCTCATTTAAATTCATCATTTCATCATATGTTAAATTTTGGAACATTGTTGTATATTTATGTAATCGTAAAGTTTTAAGCCAAAGTGGAACATCTGAAAAAAAATAATAGGAAATTGAAATGTGTCAATCAAATTTTTTTATGTAAAATGAAAGTTTGTTGTGTTCAGTTTCATTAACGTTCCTCTACATTATTATTATTAGTATTACTTTAGATGTATAACAAAAACAACAATGTTCGAAAGTGTTAAAAGACAATGTTCGATATAATTTTAAAGATATCCATTTTCTTTGAGAGAACGCCTGTTCTGGCGGCGGCAAAATTCACAACTTTTTTTGCAACTTTTTTGCTTTGCTTTGAAACTTCTAAACTTGAAAGAAAAATCTATGTTTTTTTGCCTAGCACAAAATGGCTTTTTTGTGTTTAAACTTGATCACTTTTGTTTTTTCTTTCTTTTTTTAAGTGCAAAAAATTAGAAAGCCTTTTCCTTCCAAATTTTGCCATTCTTCAATGCCATCAACAACAAAACGAAGAAATGAGAAATACATTTCCGTTCAAAAAAAACGAAACAAAAAAAAGTTTGCCCTTTTTTTCATGTCTGCTTCTGCTGCTATTAGTTGCTGCTTTGCTTGCTTGCTTGATTGCTCTTCAAAAAGGTCGTATGCCCTATCGCTTGTTTTATTTTTTGCCGATCATAGACTGACTGACTGACTTTGGTTGTCCCTGCTTCTGCCACAACCATCACCATCAACATTCACATCAACAAAATAGAAAGAAAGAAAAAAACACAAAAAAATATGTTTTAAAGCAAAAAGACCACCACCTTAATGCAAGCAAAATTACTTAAAAATGCTTACGTGCAAATCCAAAGATTTTTTGAAGAAAACCATAAATTTTAGCTTAAATGTGTTTATTAAGAAAAATCCCTTCAACTTTTTTTGTCTTAAACGATGCTAAAAAATATATGTGGAACGGGAAGGTTTTTTTTAAATTAGATTAAAACAAAATGTCTGCTGTGTGTGTGGTCTAATTCCAATAAAATCACTTTTTTTTTATTAGTCTCTTGTGAGTGAGTAAGAAATAATAAATAAAACAAAAACGTCTGTAAAAAATGGAATGGAGCTTTAAAGATTTACGATATAACCCCCCTTCAAAGCCATTTTTTAAAGTGGAAGCAGGGATTTTTTATGTGTATTTTTTAGAAAAGTGTAATTGCATTATGAAGCAAGAAAGACAGAGACAGGAACTTAAATCTTGATGGTGATTGAAAATATATGTGTCTTCTGTTATGGAAAGAGAAAAAACTATTTTGTTACACCTAATTTGCATAAACTGTTTCGCATGATTTTTTTAAAGTTTTCAAGTTGCACAAATCGGATTATCCGATTATCTTTAATAATTTTCTTTATGCAAATTTAAAAGCCACTTAAATAAGTTTTTTGCGACGATACAAGTTTTATATGTGCAACATATTTTCTGCTGTACTTTAAAATATTTTTCCTTTGCATATTTTTGATTGATTCCATCAGTTACAGTATCTCTTTCCCCCCTACCTTCTTCTTCACATTTTTTTTCTCAAACACAAAAACAACAAATTTCTTTATTGTTTATTATGCCGTTTTTTCTATCATCACCCCTATGTTGTATTCATTGCTCTTTGTCTGAACATAAAAAAAAGTTTTTTTTTTATCGACTGTAAAGATGATTTTTTTTGCTTCATAATATTTTTTTCCAGACAGTGATCGTAAACCTATCACATTGTGTTGTTTTCCCCTTTCCCTTTAGAGAGGTGCCTGGGGGTCCGCTTTTCTATTTTACACATACATAATATTATTATAATATTTTTTTTAATGGGCATAGAAAAAAAGAACAACGAATGATGAAAAGAAGAAAGGAAAGAATAATATTATTTATAGCTCACAAAAGGGGACCCCAGAAAAAAATTGATGGTGTTGAAGGCAAAAGATGAGCGACATTGATAGGCGTAAAAAGAACTCTCTCTCTCTTCATTTTTCTTCAAAATGATATCAAAAAGAAAGAAAAAACATGGGTAGAAAAATTCAGCAAAAAGGAAGAGAAGAAAAACTCAAAATTGATAAATTGCTTTTTTTTCTACCCTCGTCTTTGAAGAAGGAAAAGAACTGATTTTTTTTCTGTTTGTTTCCAGGGTAATCAAAAAATCATATCATATGTAATATCGAAGAACAAGAATGAAAAAAAGAAGTGTTAAACCCAAAAAAAATATTGCAACAAATAAGTTTTAAAAAAGCATAAACTTTTTTGTTTCAGACCTGTTTTTTTGAAGAAAAAAATTGCCCTTGTCATTTTGCAAATGGTTGAAAAAAGGCCATTCATCTTTTTCGCCCCCAACATTTTTTTAGTTCCGGTAAATGAAAAACTAAATGGAAACAAATATATTTGTAATTAAACGGAAATATATATATATTTGGGGGATTTTGGGGAATCAACAGGAACAGACTTTTTTACTTTCAACAAAGATAAATTACTTTCACTTTAATCAGTCTTTTTTGGCAAAATCACAAACAAATTTCATTTAATTGGTGAGAACAACAAACAACTTTGATAAATTGTTGCAAAATATATTAGTCGGCCTAAATAACTTATAATTCAATCTGTACTTGGCACCACACCCATAATACCATAATTACATGCCCGTACAAATACTTATTTGATTACAGTAATCATGACTTAACACACTTACAGTAATAAAAAAACGTATTTGCAGCAGCTACACCCAGTAACTACATACTCAAATATTTATGTATTCAGTTATTACAGTAACCAAATGCATAAATATTTGTAGTTTGGTTACTGTAATAGTGGGTGAATACTTATTACAGTAATCAAACTACAAATACACTATTTTGCCTCTCCCTAACCTTTTTGACCTCTGACTTGTGTGTCTTCTTTTTTTATTGCCAGTTCGTTCTTTTTTTTATCATCAAAGATCCCTTCAATACTTTTTTTCTAGTACACCTTCTTTATCTTCATTTTTTTTATCTCAGACAGTTTTGCGCGTGTGTTTTACATTTTGCACGTCAGCAGAAAAAAAAAACCAAAAAAAATATTGTTTCATTTTTTTGTTTCTCGTAAAAAATCGCAACAATTTTTTTTCTCGTTTTTTGTCTTTTTCGTTATCGTTTTAGCTATCGGCGGTAGTGACGGCGGCAACGGTGTCTCGGAGGGGTGTGATGGTCGTGGCTTTTTCTTTCTCGAAAAAAAAAAACTAATTCTAAACTAAAATTGCTGCTATCGAAGAAGAAGATGAAGCAAACACGCAGAAAAAAAGTCAGACAGTGTTTTTTGTTGCTTAAACGTTTTTTTTCTTTTTTTCGCCACATTTTTTTTACAATTGATGGGAAAAAAATGCAACATTGAAAAAAAAATGTCTCTCTTTTTTCTTTAAAAAATCAAAAAACAAAAAGATCTTCAACAACAAAAAACGATGGTGGTGGTTTTTTTTTCTTGGGAACCGAAAATAACAATGAAAAGAAAAAAAATGAAGCAAGTCTTATCAGTTGAAAAAGAAGCTTAAAACCAATGAATGAAAGATTTTTTTGGTGGGTTGAAAAGTCCAAAATCAGCTGCTTCATCAATTTGAAAAACATACAACGTTTTTGTGTTTGTATAAATTCTGTAAATCACATGTCAAGATACATTTTGTTTTATCATTTTTTTGGAGTCTTATCAATTTTATCAATCAAAAAAAAAGATTTTATTTGCACATTTTTGCGGATAAAAAACCGAAAAAAAGGTTGTCTCGAAAGTACAAAAAAGATTACTTTCTTTTTTTGAATTTTTTCTTTAAAAAAATTTGAAAATCTTGATTTTTTAAAAAGTTAAAAAAGTACGAAACAGTTGCCAAAAAATCTTTTTTTTTTGAAAATGGATACAAACTTTTTTTATATTATTAACAGTCAGTCAGGTGACGAAAAAGCTCCTGGCTTCCTGCCAGCGGAGGAGAGAGATCTTTTAGCAGAAATAGAGCAATAATAATAAAAACGCAGCAAAATCGAAGAAAAACATGCCACAATCCATTACTACTTTTTTCGATAGACAGAAACAACTCAAATGGACAATGGTCAGTCAGCTGTTGTCGCAAAAATGCCCAAAAGGCACATGACTAATAACATAAAATCACTCTCAATGAAAAAGGGATATATTAAAATCGAACATCGATTTAGGGACACCCATTAGGCTGGCGGCATTTTTATAAAAACAAAGATCTCAATTTTTTTAAGAAAAGGATAATAAATTTTTGATAATTAAAACTTTTATGTTTAGCTATTAATCTTTGCAAAAAAGAAAAGAATGAAAATTTACGTAAGCAAAAAAGAATTTGTTAATGAAAAAATCTGAACACATACAAAAAATATTTTTGAAAAAGGTTCTTTGAAACCTTGAAAATATTGAAATTCATTATGAAAAAAAGATTTCACAAAAAGATTTTGAATAATACTTTCATGAAATTTGTTTTATAATTTGTAAGTTTAAAGACAAACATACCTTTCATTCCAGGATGGTATAAAGTATATCCATTTGGGGATGTTGAAATTGGAGGACTTGAATATGGTGAACTTTGACTTTGGGGTTGTGGTTGTATTTGGGGTTGTTGTTGGGGTAGTATTTGGGATTGTTGTGAATTGGATATGTTATAAGAAGGTTGTTGTGTGGAGCCTCCAGTCATTGATTGTCGATGCCCCAGCAATCTACTCCTTGTTCGTTGTGGAGTTGGTGGAGAATTTGGGGATGATGTATGCTAAACAAATAAAAAATTACTGTAATATTATAAAATCTCAAAAATTTTAATACTAACAATTTCAATATTATTACTGCTATCATCATCTGAAGAAGGTTTCATATCCAAAATATGCCGTAAAAAATACCAATCATCAACCAGTCGAATATTTACATTCCCAACGGCTTGAGCTTCTGCGATGGCCGCGGATGACGAAGCAATGGCATCATTTTCACATAATTGTGTCATTGTTGTTGTTGTTGATGGTATTATTGTTGATGATGATGATGGAGGGGATGGTGATGATGAAAATGCCGTCGTCGTCGTATCCGCGGCACTTTTAAAATGCCCAAATATACGCTTTTCTGAACACGGCGACAGCTTGAAAAAAGTGCCCAGGATTGTAGAAAAAAATTAAATTAAATAATATTAACAAGCAGAAAATAGAAGAGAGAGACTGCTTGTTTTTACAAAATTGAAATAATAATAATAATATTAATAATTTTAACTCCTCTGGATCCTGCTCCAAAAAGACAAAAAAGGGCGGCGGCGGCGGACGGCGACGCTCTTCTTCTTCTGCTTAAATAAATGAGAAAGACCAAATGAATGCTTTCTCTGAAAAATAAAAAAGATTGAACATATTTGAATATTATTGTTATTATTATCTATTTTTATATGCATTTAATTGAATTATCAATCTGTGTAAAAGAAAGAAAAGAAAGCAATGTTTCTCTTCCATTTTTACTACAGTTATAGAAAAACGCGACCCGGCACGAAAAAGGAGGGAAAAAATGAAACAAATTTTTTATCGGAGATAAGGGCACAAAAATATAAAAAAAGGCGAAGGAGAATCAAATAAAAATGTTGCGGATTCGCAACTTTTTTTCTGAAACACGAAAAAAATATGGCACCATAAATGTGCCGTTCAAAAAATGGCATCATAAAAAAATTGCAAAAAAAGTGATCAAAAAAGGTGATTGAAAAAAAAATATGAAAGGGGTTTCAGAAACAAAGAAAAATTTTGATCTTTAAAAAAGAAGGCGGCGCCGAATAAAAATATATAAAACATGTATTTTTTTTTGAAAATCAAAAATAGAAAATTAGACACGGAAACAACAAAAAAATTAATGGAAAGAAAGAATTCATTTTGTCTGAGGTTTTTTTTGTCGCCGTTTTTGTTCCAAAAAAATTTTTGGAGACAAATTGGAATTTATTGTTTTTTTCTTTCTTTTTTTTAAGGTTTCCGGAGGCATTCGTGCCCCAGACAGAAGAAGGAAACACCCACCTTTATTTTCCAAAAAAGTGACCATTTAATAAAAAAAGGTGACAACGAAAAAAAACTGTTTCAAAAAAACAACGACGTCGACATTTTTTTTTGAACGAAAAATTGCGATTGATATTTTTGCGTTTTTTACTGGACAGCCGCGAAAGCTGGAAAGAAAAGCGATGGCGAAAAAAAAATTGTGATGGCAGTGATATTGCCACCGCCATCGATGTTGTTGCTGCTGCTGTTGTCGATGTTGTTGTTTGTTGCTTGGCTGCTCGATGTTCCACTTTTTTGCCATTGCCATCCCTTTTGCCATTCATTTGCCATTCATTGAAGATGGGGGAACAGGCAAGGGGGAAGGAATGATCGGGGCAATCGTCTCGGGGTTGTCAGTAATTCATCGAGAAAAGAAAGAAAATGAGAGAAAAAAGGCAGCCGTAAAGAACATTGCGCTGGACGCTACTTTTTTTCTTTTCGCCCAGCTACTTTAAAAAAAAATATATAGCAGAATTCCATCATCATCAAGAGCAACAAGAAAGCAGTAGCTGCTGCAATCATAGATGTTGTAGATGTAGAGTAGCAGACAAGGCGGAGCTACCGTGTATCATCGACTCCGCCCCCAAAAGTTTTTTTAAAAAAAAAGTATGTATGTTTTTAGAGACACCGAAAAAAGAAAAAAAGAGGCAAGAAAAAAAGATGAGAGAGAGAATTCATTTTCTCTTTCCCCCTAAGGGGATCTGAGGAGGGCAAAAAAAGAAGAAGAAGGCAGCTGCTTTTTGCAATCACTGCTTTTTCTTTCTCTTTTTTGGGGGTCTTTTTTTCCATTCAAAAATCACTGCTTTTTCTATTCTTTTTTTACATTGATATTGCAAAGAAAAAAGTTAGCAGCAGCAGCAAAAAAAGACAACAAAAGAATGCCAAAAAATATATTTATATAATAGAAAAAAAATTACGGAACATAAAAAAAAGTTTTTTTTTTGAGCGATCTTCGGACACCGACGGACCTCGAAAATGAATGAAAGAAAGCAGCAAGTTAAAAGGGAAGAAAGAAGGGCAGGGAAAAGAGAAAGAGCACTGTCTGGCACAAACTTTTTATAAAATCAAAATCAAAGAAGGAAGAATGAAAGAAAAGAGAGAAACCATCAGCGTGGGAATCATCGTCTAGTCTGATCAACATCATCAACAACATCAACATGAAAATCAGAAGCAGCAACCAAGAAAAAAATGTTTTAGTTGATCATGAATTATACATGAAAAAAATTTAATGAAGGAGAAAAAAATGTATACAATTTTTTTTTTAAAATACAAAATATTAAATACTAATAAATCTCTTTCTCGGAAGCATATTTTGGAACGAGGAATAAAAAAAAGGGTAATCAAATAAATAAAATTAAGTAATAAATCTTTCAAAAAAAATTTAAACCAACAAAAAAAACTTTCGATACAGAAACAAAAAAAATATGATATAAGAATTCTTGAAGGACTTTGGTCCAACAAAAAAAAAGTGAAATTCCATCAATGGGTTAAAAAAATAGAGAGAGAATTCTCTCTCTTTCCCCTCTCTCAAGGCCGTCAATCGTCTTCGTCAGATTTTTTTCAACAACTTCTTCTTCGTTTTCTTCTTCTTCTTCTTCAGGGGGTAGCTACTGCTGCTGCTCCTGCTATTCCTTCTTCTTATGATAATCATAATGAAGAAGATGATGATGATGATGATTGTCTATAGAGAATTTATTTATTTGAGTGGGTTCCGTTTTTTTTGCTACTTGCTGGAGGCGACCCGCAGAAAATGAGAAAAAAACTTGTATGTCCCGGGGTACAACAATCAGTCATTTTCACCTTTCGTTCTTCTTTCTTCTTTTTTTATTGCTGCTGCGCGGAAAGCTCTTGTTTAGGTTATTGCATCTGGAAAAAAATCAAATCAAATAAGAGAACAAGTTGATTAACAAATTTAACGACAAATTGGTTTGATCTCTTTCTTTGCAAAAATTGTTAACAGAAAAAAGTGTCAAAGTTGTTACAAATCTCTCTCACCGCGAATTTAAAAATATGCAAACAGTCGTTGCAGGAGTAGGTGTCCACAATTAAACTTATTTAAATAACTATACCGTAACCCTTTAATTAATAAATTTTTTAAAGAAATGAAGTTTTAAAATTTTACAAATTTGTTCTAACACGAAAAGAACAGTCGTTGCAAGACTAAAAACAATTTCAACATAAATCTACAGTATTTTTAACTTTCATCATCATTATTATTATTTTTTGCAATATTTCATTTTTCTCTTTCATTATATCTTTTTGTGTCTGGTACAATAATAACTGAAAGCAATTAAAATTATTTTGGAATGGAACGGAACCCAATCAAAAACAAATAATTACGGCGCCAAACAAAATTTGCTACTGTTTTTGAGAAAGATACACTTTGCTTTCATCCAAAAAAAGAGGTTGTCATCAAAAAAAGGCATTGAATCTGTTATCACCATGAAAAAAAGATACATATCAATAGGGGGGGGGGGGGAAGGTTGGAGACATGGAGGCCGTGATGGAAAATAGAAGAAGAATCAACACAACAACTTCTAATCCCCCCCCTTCTCTCTCTCTCTGTTTCCCTCCCTCTTAAAGTTAAAATGCAAACATATCAAAAAAAGAGAGAGTGATAAGAATTGAGAAAAAAAAGGAGGAATTTTAACTTTTTCTCATTTCTGAAGACACATTTCAGATGAATGAGAGACGACGTGACATATAAAAAAATTTATCATAGAAAATCGCAACATTTTTAGAGAACTCTAAAAATTTTCGACAACGATCCGATACGAGAAAAAAAAAGAAAAAAGAAGAAATGACATTAAAATAATAACGTCCTTTCAGAAAAAAAGAAATCAGAGATATAAAAAAATTTCGGTGATAAGAAACAAGAAGGAGTACAGTGGGCTTGGCAGAGAGAAGTAAGTCTGCAATCACTGATTGCAGCTACTATCATAAATTGGAAAAAAAAATTAGAGGAAAAAAAACTTAAATTAAAGTTAAAGTGCGTGGTTAAAATTTACCACAAAAATGATATTAATAGTTTTGTTATGAACAGATATTACAGTAATCCAAGATGGTGTATTACACTGAAAAAAACCGGTGACAAAAAAACTCTCACCGGTGACTTATCAGTTACGAATTCGTCACTGATGGTGACGCAACAGTGTCGAATTCAACACTGGTGAGGGAATTTTTCTCACCGCGGTGATGGTGTCAGTGTCGAATTCGTCACCGATTTTTTTCAGTGTACTGTAATATCATTTCGTTACGGTACCAATCAGCTACAGTATCCAAAAAGTAGTTATTCATAATGACATTCATGCAGTATAAAAATCAAACTGTATTTTTGCTTGGCCAAATGATTACTGTAATTTTATGACGAACATCAGTACCAAAAACTGAAAAAAATGATACTGCTAAAATTAGCTTTCATTGTTTTAATCCTTTCATGTCCCAAAAAACTGTGTTCTTGTTGCATATATATATAGTTTCTCAGCTTTGCATTTAATAATGACCATCAAGTGCTTGACCAAGCACCCGAATGAATGTCTGAAGAAGAAGAAGCTTCAAAAAGAGAGACATTTCTCCCTCGAAAATTAACCAACATTCCACACACAGCAAAAGACTGTTGCTTGTTCAATTCAGCTCCTTTTTCATTTGCAATTTTTAAGAGTTTATTTTTTTCTTTTCATTCTTATTCTTTAATGTGATGAGCCTGAAGAATTTTCAATACATTAATATATTTTTATTATTGGGTGATAAAAAAATAAAATTGTTGAAGTTGAATCGACAAAAAAATATATAATAAAAAAAATATGCGCGAAAATAATAACCAATAGGGAGGGAGGAAAGGCAAAAAAAAACACGGTGTAAAATTTTATTTTCATGAAGATTCAAAAAATCAAAAAAATGAGAGATTTTTTTAATGGCAAAAAAAATCACGTAAAAAATGTTTCTTTTCTTCAATGCTGAAAAAAATCAGGGGGTAAAAAAGAGAAGAAAAGGCATAAAATAATAGCTTAAAATAAATCAAGGTATTCGTTTTTTTGTTGCTTCTCAAAACAGACACGTTAGATTTCATTCATTTTTAATTGTCTGTTTTTATAACACAATCTTTCTTGTTGCCCTTCTAAACAGACATAAAAAAATCATTCTTCAACAACAAAAACAAAAAATAAACTTCTTATCCCTGAAATAAAAATTGTTTTTGGGGTGCTGTTTTTTATATGCCTTTTTTCCATCCATAGAAAAAAGTCTGTTTTTTTATGTTTTTATCTTTTAAGAAAAAACACAAGTGTTAAAAAAACTAATTTTTTATGCATAAAAAACCTATCAGAGACGGGCAGCGGTGATCAAAGGTAACAAAAAAGAAGTAAGTATCAAAAACAATCAAAACATTGGAACTTTTTTTTAATGTAAGAAAAAAAATCAGAAAGATCATTTATATATATATATATATATAAAAATATATATATTTATGATAAAATGTTTTTGATGGTTAAGAGATTGGTGTCTGAAGAAGTAAAAAAAGTGCCAATGAAAAATAAAAAACATGGCAATCTTTATCGACGAAGAAGAACGAAAATAAAAAAGAAGTTGTAACATCACAACAAAATAAAATATGCAATTTTTGAGACTGTTGATTTTGAGACAATTTTACGGAATTTTGGGATTCTTATTTTTAGGGGAAAATGTTTTGAGAAAAAACAATTGTAATGTAAATAACAAAAGTGGTCTCAAACAGGTCTCAAAAAATAACAGAAATTATGAAACTTGGGTTACTGTAATTTTTGAAATAAAATCCTAACTTCACAATCTCAATGTATCATAAATCTAACAAAAATTCGAAAAAATTCGAAATTATGTTACTGTAATATACAGTATTAAACTGACAAAACTTTGAAAAATTTGTTAGATTCGATTGTTGATTAGTTTAAAGCACGAAACTCACAAGGACTCATTTTAAAGAATCCTTAACAAAAGCTAGACAGTTTGTGTTCGATAGATCCGAAAAAGTTAAAGTTAAAAACACAAAAACGACGACCATATTTAAAATATCCCACTTCTATCTC
>JAMRXY010000136.1:0-49153 GCA_024447195.1 Panagrolaimus sp. LJ2414 | reverse complement strand
CCCCCATTCTTTCCACAAAAATATTTCATGATAAAAATTATGACAAATTTTCTCTATAAATTGAATGCACTTTATAGAAATTTTTATATTCAAGCTTTTTGAGTTAACTGTACTTGTGAGTAAAATGGCAGTATTTGAACAGCAGAAAGAAGTAGATTATTGTAGCCCAACACAAAATATTTCATTAATGTCTGATGAAGAACTGGTTGCTCGAATCTTATTTTTAAGAAGACAAAATGGAATTATGCGGAAAATGATTGAAACAATTAGCAAAGAAATGTCTGAAATTTGATGGAGGCTTGGAATGATTTATACAAAACTGTTACTGTAATTCCTATTTTTCTATTGATTAATTTTTTGTCCACATATATTATCTGTAATAAACTGTAAAATATATCAATACCCTCGAATATCATTTAGATTTTTAAACATTTTAATACTTTTTTCAAAAAAAAAACATTTCAAAATCATTTTTTAAACTTAAAATTTCTTTGAACTGACGTAAAGAAGGTAATATTTACTTTGTTATAGATAATTTTCTCTCATTTTAAAAAATGGCTTTGTTATTGGTTCTAAGAAAACCATTTCAGCTTGAGCAATAAAAAAATATATAAATTAACAGCAAAAAAAAAGTAAAGAAAAAAATTTGTTTTACAAAAGTTTTGGCAATGTGTGAGTTGAACGAATACCGTTTCGCGCGTCCATTGATTTCTTTATCATCCGTTTTTTTCCAATCATTTTTGTCGTTCTTGCTGTAATTTTGTTGTTTTTTTTAAATTTGTTAATTTAATTATTTTCTAGTTACTTTTATGTTAATACGCCGCTATTTTTATATCTTTATCTCTGATGAACTTACTTTTCGCATTCATAAATTAGCATTGTAAAATTTGCGTGTTTGTGCGTGTATATCTTTTTTGTTACAAAAAACACCATTTTTAATTCTATTTTTAAACACCAACTTACTGTTTCAGGAAATTTCTATGGCATCATCTTCTAAATTGTTTACAGTTCCTGCAACTCCTGTTCCTAAAACCTCTACCACTACAATGACAACATCATCTCATCCAATCTCCGCTACTTCGTCATCTGTTGCTGTAAAGCGTGAATCAATATCGCCTCGATTTCAAGATGTTTCAGAAAAGAAGCGTCGTCGAATTGAAAGACCACATGGATTTCAGCCAACAATTCCGTTTCAACCAACTTCAGCTCCAGGTGCACATGCTTTTCTTCCATCACCAATAATTCCAACAGATTCATTTACACGACCACCTCCTGGCTTTTCACTACAAGTTAAGACTGAATTTGATCATACATCATCATATGCTATAAGACCACCAATATTTTATCATTCTCCTCCACCAGCAATGAATTTCTCCACCATCAATGAGATTCTCAATTATAACAAATCAAACTCCAAAAGTTGGTCCAGCTTCAAATAATCGAATTTTTGTTGATGGAAAAGTTTATGAGGTAATTATTGCTTTTTCGAACAAATGTTATTATATGTTAAACTATCTATTTTTTAGGTGTTTTATCTCAATAATGAAGCAGTAATTGAAAAAGATGGTCTTCCACATCGTATTTTCTTCACTGGTCCACCACGTACTATTCTAGTTGATGGAAAACCTTTCAATCTCGGATTTAATCAAGTTAAAATGATTATGCTTGATGGTATTCAACATTCAATAAGATTTGGTGCACCTTCTCGTGAGCTATACATTAGTGATCGTCCTTTTCGAGGTGCATTTAATGGTCTACCAATGATTGCAAATATTCATGGTCGACGACATGAATTTCGTCTATGTGGTCCACCACCAGAAGTTCGAATTGATTATGATCCATGTTATGAATTATCTCGGTATATGAATGCTGCCCGTGCTTCGCAAAATAATACACAAGCTGGTTTGTTTCTCGTTGAAAATTTAGCATCCTTTTATTACTAATAATTTTTTAGAAAAGCTTGTGAAACAAGATATTTTTGCTTTATTGCAAAAAGTTAAACAAAACGGAATACTTAATAAATTGCTGACAAATTCTACAGATGCTTCAAAGACGTCATCATTTCCTTAAAAATCATCTTTTTCAACTGCTGTGCCATTTAATGTTGGAGGTGGTTGTGAAGTTCCGGCACCTACATCTTTGAAAGATTTTAATATTGATACTTTGATGATGCGGTATTCCGAGATTGTTGAAGCTCTTCATCGACCAAGAATTGCATGTTCACATTGTGGTATTGGTTTTAATGAAACAAATTCTGAAGCATATCAACGACATATTGATGCGCATGTTCAAGATCTTTTGAGAAAGAAAAAAGCTGGTATTGTTTTCATTGAATTCATTAGAGTTATTTATTTTGGTAAAACTCGTATATGAATTTATTTCTGTTGTAAGTTTTTAAGCTTGATCTTTTTGAGATGAATTCTATTTTTGAAATATTAGTAACATCTTTTTGTTTCATATAATTTGGATTATCAGAGTTGGCATGTCAAATGATATTTTTTGAAGTTGTTTTTCTTTACCAGGTTATGATAAGTTTTTCGTTTTCTAAATTTTGAATGTTGTTGCAATTAAGGAAAGATAAACGATTTTCGTTTGGATCTTTGCGGGAAAAGGTTATTTGATCGTGAGCTTTGTTCAAGACATCACAAAGAGTATTTCAATCATTTGAAATTCTTGTTACGATAACGCTGTCATCAACATATCTTGAGAAAGTTAAAAGTTGAAGATTTCGGATAATTTTCGTTTCAAAATTATCCGAAATGGTCTCCGATTTCCGATTGCTTATTAGCGATGTTTTTTTGTATAATTTATTCATGAATTTGAAAATAAGGTTGAGTAGATCATGAATGCATGTCTGAGTAATGTTAAATAATCCAAATCATTTTGTATGTTTTTAATCGTTTCGAAAATTGTTTTGACTGCTTCGTTCTTATTAGCATTTTAAATAAATTTTTGACGTTGAAACTACAGTAGTGTATGTATCTATATATTAGCATAATATATTAATATTATTTATACCGCTGATTTTAGTGAAAAACACGTTGGTATTTGAGATTTAGGATGTAATTAATTTAAATAATTGTTACGTAGTTATCAGTTTGTACATTCATTAAATTTTTAAGTTTTTTATAAGTTTTATTATCATTTCATAGTATATATAAATGGTAAACATTATTAAATTTATATTTTAGGCTTGGCTACAATCTGATGAATTTGTTGAAGTTCAAAAAGAACCATTTAAAGAATCCTATCAAAGATCCAATGAAGGCTGCTCATCCTGGAATGTCACAAAAATGTGTTACATCGTCTGACGCAATTGCAACAACTTCACTCAATAAAAGTTGTACAGTATGTTATGAAAAATTTATTGAATATTATGATAATGATGAAGAAGAATGGAGATTTAAAGATTGTATTGTCAAAGGTGAAATTGCAATTCATCGATATTGTCTTGAAGAAATTGGAAGATGGAAGAATACATGATGATATTGAAAATCATGGAATTTCTTGTGAAATCAAACATGAAGAAGAAGAAGAAATTCAAAAAAGAACCTGCATTCTCTGTGTGATTTTTATGTTTTTGTACTTCATTGTCTTTTTTAAAAATTGAGGTTTTTATATTTTATTTCTTTTTTTTTGTTTTTGAAGTTTAAATAAAACTGTTAAAATTAGTCACTGTCTCTTTTTTTCCGTTTTTTGTTGGTTAACTTTTTGTTCCAATTTTTATACTGTTTGAGCTTTGTTGTTTTTCAAAAATAAATTTAAATTTTATATCAATAATTTTGTGGATTTAACATATGAGAGGCGGTGATCTAGTTGATTTTATTTGTTTTGTAAAATATATGTCTTCCAGATTCCTGTAGCTGATAAAAATTTTAGCAAAAAATCTTTACTAAGATTTTATTGCATTGTTTGTCAGGAAATTTAATTTACTTTGTCTCCTTGATTGATTTATGAGATTTGTTAGGGAATTTTTTAAGTAAAATAAGTTTTTTACAATATGCTTTTTATTGGAATCATCAGAGATAAAAAAACATTTCTCCGAATTTATTCTAAGTTGATGTCGATTGCTTTAATTTTAATAACAAGTTCAACTCTCGGATGAACCAATTATAAAACGAAAAAGTTCATCACAAACTGAATCAACATTTGTCTCTAGTGTAGCTTTTATTGCTCTACTTATTATTCCGTTACCTATTATTCTTGATGATATTCTGTTATATCCATTTCCACCTCAAATTGATGCATTTTTACAATGTGATAATATCCCGGATCTGATGTCAAGAATGGATTTAAGAAATTTAAAAGCTGAATTTGTTAAAACTAAAGAGGTTTATATTCAGCAGTAGGAATAATTTTGTTCATTAAACAAAACTTAAATGAAAGATCACGTTGTTAGTTTTGCTTTAGACGATTTCCGTCTGTACAAAATGCTACACATATTACTTGGAACATTTTGTACAAACGGAATTCGTTTAATGTAAAAACTAACAACGTGATCTTTCTTTAAAGTTTTGTTTAATAAACAAAATAATTCATAGTGATTCGGGTCACTAATTATTGATTGATTATTTTAAATGGTTTGATTTTAGAAACTGTCATTGTATCAGGTAGTTCCAAAAGTTTTGTCGTTTTTTCATATGGACAAACTTTTTAAACTAACATTAGATTTTATTTGGTCTTTGGTTTTAACTAATTTTTATTAGCATTTGGATATTCGGTGTCACGACATCAAAAAATTCCTGGATATCATTATAAAGATGGTTCTATTTTTATAACATTAATTTAAAAAAATTTTTTTGCAATTTTTTAAAACGCTAAAAATTACTGTTCTTCACGTTTTTGTTGAAGTTTTACACCAATTCCACGAAATTTGAAATTTGAAATTTGAAAGACTTCAAATTTCGTTACATTGATGTTTCTTTAACTGTAAACATAATTTGATCAATCAATTTAAATTGATGACAAAAAATAAAATAAAACATGTTATTTACAACCAAATGATTTGTGTGAAAATGATTAAAACAAACACACGTGGGCAGTAGGGTGCGACAGAATTTTAAAATTTTGCACGGGACCTGTGTTTTTTTTTCAATAAAAGTTGTGCAAAATCAACATACTCCCCCTGTTGAATTTCTCCAATAATTTTTTTATCTATTTATTATGTAAAATAGTAGTAAAAACCTACAAATACTGCCATCGCATCCGATTGCCGCAAGTTTACTCAAAATTCCACTTAATTTGCCATATTTACCGTCCTTTTTCCCTATTTTTTGCACGCGACCCCCCAATTTTCGTTGCACGGGACACGCGACTGGGTGCGACAAATCGCACCCTATCGTAACCCCTTGCCCAGGTGTGAAAACAAAGTTTTTTATTTACCCTTAATTTCAAGATAGAAAACAATCCTCCATTCAAAAGTTTCACGATAAAAATTATTACACATTTTTTCTATAAAATGAAATGCACTTTTAAGAAATTTTTATATTTAAGCTTTTTGAGTTAACTGTACTTGAGAGTAAAAATGGCTGTATTTGAAAAAAGAGAAGTTGATTACTGTAGTCCATCAACAAATATTTCATTAATGTCTGATGAAGAATTGGTTGCTCGAATCTTTATTTTTAAGAAGACAAAATGGAATTATGCGAAAAATGATTGAAACAATTATGTAGCTGCAAAATGTCTGAAATTTGATGAATGCTTACAATGATTTATATAATTGACACTGTACTTTTTATTCAAATACATTTCTATGTTATACTGTTTTTCGTTATCAATATATATTTTTTTATAAAAACTGAATATCATCGATTTTGGGGCTTGCCTAAACGGTGGATTCAAAAAAATCATTCTTTTCTGCACAGAGAAAGCACTTTTCTTTGTTTCCCTGTCACCGAGAGAGAACTTGTCTGAATTTTGAGTCCACCGTTTAGGAGTCTAGTATATCGTTTAGGCAAACCCTGTTGTAAAAAAAAAATTATTAAAAATATGTTTTTAACAGCAATTTTAAAAGTTAAGTTTTTTCTAAACTGATTTTTGCTTCTTTTCAGATCTTTTTCTAACTGTTTAAAAAATTGCTTCGTTTAATTGTGAACAGCTTTATTCATGTCTCAGAAATATTTTTGCTTAAATTTTATTTAATCAAATAATTTTTTTTAATGGTGACAAAAAAATGGCTGACTAATTCTGAGAAAACGTTTTGATTTCGATAATTAGTCGAATCGTCGAAGTACATGTATGCATACATGTATGTGTGTTTTTTAAAGGTTTCAAATTTCATTTAAACTGTAATCAGGTGATGTCCTACTGGAACAAATTAAAGATCGTTTCAGAAGCTGACAATTTTATGGAAATTTTTAACTTCCACGTAAAATAAAAAGCAGTTCATTTTTTTGTTCTTGAGTATTAAGTCACCATAAATGCCTTTATGTTTCAGTAAATTCTGTCAAATAATTTTATTATGACTAATAGCTAAAACTGATATTTTGAGGTCGTCGCTGTCATAATTTTTTTATTAAAAAATCATTTTCAGCTTTACCCTCCTTTGCTGTACTTTATTTTAGTTATTTTTGGAGTTAATTGGAGAAAACTAGCATATTATTGTAGTTCCCCAAATATTAGTTTTCATAAACTGATGGCAATGAATAAAAGTCTTAAGAAATTACAAATTTTATAAGGTTATTCATAATTTTTATTATTCGTTGTTTTTAAATCTAAAAATTAAAAAAAAAGCTAAATCTTGGCAAAAGTTTTGGCTGAAAATGCTTTTTATGTTTTTGATTTTGATAAATTCAAAAATCCATAATTTTTAAAAATTAAAAAAAAAAACTGCAGTTCTTTTTGTAAGGGTGTTATACGAATTGATTAGCTTTTTATTAACTCATCAAAACTGGTTTCAAGAAGTACATCAGTAAATTTTATAACAATTTGCAGCAAAAACTGAGAGGTGACTTCTTCAGTATCAAACATTAAGCTTTCGTTGAGTTATATTTTTCGTTTTTTTTAAAATTTACTTTGTTTTTCGTTATTTGTGGATTTAACTTTTTAAAAAGTGTAGTTAAATAAATTTCCAATATTGGGTTTATTAAACTGACTAGGATGAATTCATTTCGAAACCAATTTTCTAAATTCGTCCATAATTTTTATTTTTTGAGTTTTTCTTACTTTTAAAATTAAAGAGTGTACCTTCATAAAAGTTGGCAAAAATTTTGAGTGAGAATGCAGTAAAAATTTGGAGCGTATGAAACTTAAAAATTTAAGGCAGAGATACAGTATTCTCTCCGTGGTTAATTTAACTGAAAACAATAGTCTTTTTCGGGTATTGTCCTATAATTATTTATCTGCTTTTCCAGAAAGACGTAATATTTCATCTTTTTGAAAAATCTGTACTTTAAAGACTACAAACATATCAAATGTCAAATTCCATATAGAATTATAGTCCCTTCAAAAAGTGAAAGGTTATTTCCGGTAAAAAAAAAACAATTAAATACCTTTTGAAGATTAAACTTTTGATTTTTATTTTAAAAGTAAAAAAGATTACTGTTATCAGTACTAATTTTTGTAACCTTTAAAAAAGTTGAAGTAAACAAAAAAATTAAGCTTAAAAATTGAACGAAGGAACAATTGATAAGATAACCAAAAATGTTGAGCTGGGGCGGAACGGTATTTTTGACATTTGAATTTTATGGTTGAAGATTAACTGCGAGGTAGAAGATAAAAGAAAACGAAAACTGTTTGTTAAAAATCATTTTTGATTGTAAACTGGTCCGTCTGCATTAAACAAGTTTGAAGAATTATGAACAAAACTTTGATCGCGATTTTTTACCATTTTGGCTGTTGTTGCCATTGTTTATGCAGCTGAAACGAAAGGAGTTGGTTGTTCACTTTGCAAAGATTTCGTCAAAGAAATGGAAAAAGAACTTGCAAATGAGGAAGGAACTGTTGAAGAGGTATGCCTTTATAATATATTTAAATTTAAAACTGCCCCTTTCATTGTCAGCTTCAATAACTGACCCCATCGAAAAAAATTTCAGAAAGCCAACAAAGTCTGTGACAAGCTAACCAAAAAGCATCATTTACTTGATAAACTTTGCAAAGAATTAATCGATAAATCTCTTGAAGCAATTGTTAAAGGAATTGAAAATCATGAAACACCTGAAAAAATTTGTGGTGATGTTCATTTTTGTTAAACTGTGTTCTGCAAACACATATTTGGAAAAGTTGTGATATTTTAAAGTAAATAAAATTTTTTAACTGCAATAAACTTGTTGTTGAATATTTTTTTATTGAAAGAATTTTTGACGTTATACAGCATAACAATTTAACTGGAACCCAGGTTTATTCGTGTTAGGGTTGCTGGCGCGCCCGATTTTCCGAAAAAGGTGGGCGCGCCCGCCCGGGCGCGCCCGGGCGCGCCTGGGCGCATGCGCCCGTGACCTCAAAATACAAAATTACTAATATGTACAGTATAAAAATGCCAAAAAGGGGTATTTTAGCTATAAATAGCATTATTAAAGCATGAATTTACTTATTTTTTGTCGTCATTAATTTTTAAAGATTAAAAAATGTGAACTTCTTAAATTACATGAGTTACAGTATCCTCAAGATACTGTAATACATGCTAAAAATTAAAGACAACATAGCTAAATGTTCCACTTATCATTTTTTGGCTTAAAAATGAAAATAACATAAGGAAATTATTCGTTGTTTAGTAAATTTTTTGGAAAAAATTACCATCATATGGATTTTGGACCGGGCGCAACTATCGGGCGCGCCCGGACGACAATACCTCTGCGCCCGGGCGCGCCCGGGCGGGCGCGCCCAGGCGCGCCACCCCACGACAACCCTAATTCGTGTTACAAAACTGAAATATCTTTAAATGCTTATGAAAATCTTATGGACAAAAGTTCTTATTTTGTTAAAGCTAAACTGGATTTCTTCGGGAATAGCGGAAAAGCATTTCGTTTACATTTTGGTGTAATGCATTTAAGCTATGCAAAAATCTGACAAAAAAGTGGTGTAACTGGGCCTACCACGATCTCTGTTTTTTCTCAATTTCTTTTCATAATTATTTTTAACTGCCAGCTTTAGAAAACTTCTACTTAAGCCAAAGTAATCTTCTTTAATATCAAAACAATCAGTGAACTTTTTAATCTAACAAGTTTGTAATGTATTTATTTAACTGAACTCATCGCTCTCTCTCTCTCAATAGATATGTTTCGTTTCTCTATTTTCTATGTTTATTCGCTAAATTCTATTCATTTTATGGCTAAAAAAGTGTGAAATTATTTTATTCGAAGCAGCATCAAAAGTCAAAAAGTGTTAATGTTTCACTTTTGTTTCATACACCCTAAAAAAGAAGCAAGTAAAAAAATAAATGAATAAAAATCCTGCATTCTTTTTTTAAACTTTTTCTTGTTCAAAAGGAAGGAAGAAGAACAGCAAAAAAGTAAGAAACTGCAACAAATCTTCAACAATGTGAATGTTTTTGAATTTAATTTTTGAAAATAACAAAAAAGTGAAAAAGTTTTTTTTAAATAAACGGAAAAAGGACAAATAAAATAGGATTAAAATAGCATCAAATTTAAAAAAAGTGTTAAAAAATGTTTAAAACAAAAAAGAAAGAATTTTGATGTTTTTAAAGAAAGTTGCTTGGATAAAACTGACAACACAGGCATTGTTGGGAAATATGAAAAAAAACTGTGAAAACTGTATCAATATTAATGATGTATTTTAGATATTTTTGTATAATATTAAAATCAACGTTTTTGTGATTTTTTATATGACTTCTAAAAAACATTAGGTTTTTAAGATTTTTTGATTTTTTTAAACTGCGAATCGCGTTTTTTTTAAAAGAAAATAATTTTGTTGGTGAAATTTTTGTTTTGTTTAAATTTCCACCACATTTATTGTAGATTTTAAAGAATATAAACCGGGTCAAAATAGATTTGATACTAAAATTATTCAATTTGTGTTTTAAATCAGGGGTGTGCGTTCGGTTAATTTTGACTGACTCAAACCTAGTTGAGTAAGTTCCAACATTTTTTGGTTGCACTCAAACCTAGTCGGAGTAGGTTTGAATGAAACCAAAACTTTCTTCGACTGACTGCGGTCAAAAAAAGAAACAAAAAATGATGGACGTGTGTATTTTTTGCATGCGGGCGTACGCACTTTTTCATTCTTCATCACTGCTGACGGACGACTTTTTTTTTGGTTTTGCTTTGTCTGTCACGAACCAAACAAAAAAAATTTGGTTTGAGTGAAACTCATTCTCTTTCTGTTTGGTGGCGGCAAGACTGATTTTTTTGAACAAAAAAAAAGGTTTGGAAAAGACGCGACTGATTGAAAAAAAATGAGTTTGGTTCGCGACTGACACACTTTTGACTGACCGAACGCACAGGCCTGTTTTAAATATGAAGGTAAAACTTAGAAAACTGTGTCTTTCTTTTTTAGTCAATTTGTGTTTTAAATATGAAGGTTAAACTTAGAAACTGTGTCTTTCTTTTTTTTTTTTGTGAAGCTAAAAATTAATATTTACCTCAGTCCTCCAGGATTGAGGATTAAAAATTTAAAATGGACAAAAGAGTTCCCTGGATTTTGGGAGGGACCAGCTCAGGGCACCGTGAACAATTATTGTAAAAACTGTTTTTTAACTGCATTATTATAAGTTCTTTTCATGTAATAATACTTCATTTTTTTCTCTTTTAATTATTTAATTTTCACCCAATTAGGTTTTAAACGAATATAAACTGAATAATTACATAATAAACAAAAATCTAAAAAACTGTCTGCTTGTCACCGTCCCCAAAAATGTGTTTATCACTTAATTTAAAACTGAGTCCGTGATTAAATTCTGCAAAATCTTGAAAAAAGTGGATATGTGAATTCTAAGTTTTGCTGATTTCAAAACTGAATGGAGAGTTGTTTATCTTATCCAAATTAGTTGTAAGTCTTTTTTACAAATATAAACTGGGGCTAAAGTAAAATTCCATTATTTTATTTAAATTTAAATTATGTAATTAGCTTTCAAATATTGAACTAAATTTAAAAAACTGCACCCATGTATCACACAAACTTTTTTCAGCTATTTCAAAAAAAGGCTTCGCAAAACAAAAATGCCGTTTGCCAAAAAACTAGGGTTGTTCATTTAAGACGCCTATAAAAAGAATGATTTTGTCCAAGACGAAAAAAAGCATGAATCTTCGAATTTTCACTCACACCGTTTTCTAAAACACTGAATTAAGCATTATTCACTCAAAATTTACTATTAGTAATTTATATGAGTGAAAATTTGAAAATTTATGTAATTTTTTAATTTTTCACTCATGATTTTGCATGACTAATGGAATGAGTGAAAAAATACATGATTTTTTTCACTCAACTTTTTTTGAGTGAATTTTGCCTTGAATGGGATTCGAACTTTCTGATTATCGTTTGATAATCTGACGCCGAACCATTCAAACATTGAAACAATCATTTTTGTGTCTGTTTTTTTGCTTAAATGCAAAAGAGAGTTTAACGCGCGCAAACAAAGAAAAGAAAAAAAAACTGCAGTTGACCTCTTTTGTTTTTGCGCGCGCTTTGAAAATCTTTTTTATTGATTTCTTTTTTTTGTTTGCGCGCGTTAAACTCTCTTTTGCATTTAAGCAAAAAAACAGACACAAAAATGATTGTTTCAATGTTTGAATGGTTCGACATCAGATTATCAAACGATAATCAGAAAGTTCGAATCCCATTCAAGGCAAAATTCACTCAAAAAAAGTTGAGTGAAAAAAATCATGTATTTTTTCACTCATTCCATTAGTCATGCAAAATCATGAGTGAAAAATTAAAAAATTACATAAATTTTCAAATTTTCACTCATATAAATTACTAAAAGTAAATTTTGAGTAAATAATGCTTAATTCATCAAAAATAAAAATGAATTTAAAAATGAGTGAAAATTCGAAGATTCATGCTTTTTTTCGTCTTGGACAAAATCATTCTTTTTATAGGCGTCTTATTTCACGGAAAATCAAAAAAAGGCGGGAAATTTCCCTCCATTTCCCGGAGTTACACTATTCTTGGTTACAGTAATATTTTACCAAAAATAGTCTATTGACCTGTAAAAGGGCTGTTAATTATTGAATTCAGTTATTTTTGACTATTTGCAATGTTTTTATAGCATTTTTATCCAATTTTTAAATGTTTAATGTAAAATCGTTTAATATTACTGTAACATTTAACGGGAAATCGGGACCATTTCCCGCAAAAAATCGGGAAATCTCCCGGGAAATTTCCCAGGAGAGGGAAATGAACAACCCTACAAAAAACGAAGGTTTTTCGTGTAGCCTGAAAAAACTTTTAATATTAATTCATGTCTTATATTATATCCATGTATCCAAAAAATTGTGTTTACTACCCATTTTAAAGTGGTGCCCCGTTTTTAAACTGTAATCTAAGGTTTAAACTGCACCCAAAATAAAAATAGGTTGTCTTTTAGATTTCTTACTATTAAATTAAACAAAAACTTTTATTGTAAATTTAAACTCGAATCGATCATCCCCAAACTGTATACAATTTGTCGCTGCCAGCTTGAAATTCTTCAAATGTATCACTTATACAAAAAACTTTAATAAAAAACTGAACATCATTTTGCAACTAACCAATTTTCAGACCTTATAACTAGCGACCGTCATCCAAAAAAACAAAAGTTCATCAAATGCGCTATTCTTATAGGAATTATATGCTTTCAGTACCTAGGAATACGATAAAAATAATAAAAAAAATTAAAAATGTAAGATAAATGAGATATTTAAGATTTATTACGAAGAAAAAATAGTAAAAATGGTCACAGTTTTTTTCCTTGTTTGCAGCAGCTTTGAAAGGGAACACCATGTTATGCAAGGGTGTTCCCCGTAAAAGTAGAAAGATTTAAAAATCTGCAAATTCTCAAATTTCTAGATTTACTTCAGATATAGCTTAAATCTTCTTTTTATTCTTTTAAAACATTATAAATAGCATGATGATCATAAAAAATATATATTGTCATATGTTATTTCCACTTTTCAGTTGTCGAAGGTGTATCTTACAGCTTAAAATTTGTAGCGGGATAACTCGAAATTTACCATGGCGGTGGTACTTTTTTATTTTTTCTATACATTCTTATGGTAAAAAGGAACAACATATTAAAAAATAAAAAATTTACCGAATATATATTTTTGTTATACCCCAAAGTATGGTTTTTTAACCTTTTTGACCCCAAAAATGCGAGAATTTTGCCATAGTCATGTACATAGCCGTAATCAGCGTTTTACGGGCTTTCGATTGATATCAAAACGAATTTTGTAGCTTAAAAAAATTTTTTCGTGATTTTTTTTCAGTTACAAAAAAATCGTGTCCAAGAAAAGTGCTTTGGCAAAGCGTTCTCAACCGCGGATGACGGTCGCTACTTATAACTCACCAAAAATGAAAGAAAAAACAATTCCAAAAGCAAGTGGTCATTCTAGATTTCTGAGAGCCGGGGTGGCATTCAAAAAACTGCATTTTTAGCATTGAATAAATTCTTCCTTCTTCTTTTTACTTTTTAAAAGCTGCCAAATGGAGCTAAGCTAAAAACCAAAAAAGGGAAACAGAAAAAGGCACAATGCTTTAAAATACGCAGAAAAACGACATTCTTTTCTTTTTTTTTACTTCTCCTCTTTCCTTTCTTTTTTTGCTTCTTGTTCGTGTGAATATTTTTCTTTCATGTATTTCTTCTTTTTCTATATAAAAAATACTAACAAAAAATGTAGAAATAAATATATAAAGAAGGATAAAAGAAATCCAATGAGAAAATGAAGAAGAAAAGTGAAACCTATGCTTTTAGTCACATTTTTTGTTGTTTTTGTTCATGGCTGATGTTAGGCATTTTTGAAAATTTTCTTATTTTTCAATTGCAAATTACTAACTGTAGATGGGTGAATTTCTATTATTAAGTATTTTTAAAGTTTAAATTTTTCCAGTTTTTAAACTAAAATTGAGTTTTTAAAAAACTGAAGTTGAATATGAGTTGTAAAAAAACTTTGTTGATCAATCACAATTCGATGGCTAATATTAGCTTCCTTTTTTCTTGACTGTAAATTTTAAACTGTAATATTCATCTAATTTTTTATGCATTTCTAAGTCTAAATTTAAAAATCTTGTATAGTTTATGAAATCTATTTTCAACAATTTTTGTAAAACTGATGTTTCTGTTGAGCTGTTAAAGCGAAAAATTTTGAAAACTGGAGATTGATCACGGTATTCCGTATAATTGTTTTGGCTATTCTTTTTAAATAATTTTTTTAGCTACTTTAAGTCTATAATTGTCAGTAGGTTTTGCTTGTGAAACTGCCTTTAGGCAGCCGTATCATAACTGCTTAGCAAAAGTTTGATTTAAATTTCATTTACTAAATTTTTTATTTATCACGTCTAAATATTATTATTCATATTATGATACAAATTTTTAATACTGTGTTTTTATTTATTTCATTATTACTATTTTATTTTTTTACTAACAATTGTAAACTGCTCCAATTGGTTGCATATTATTTCATTATTTCAATCATATGCATTTAAAAAACTGTCACACAACGCGATTTTATCTTTTATCCTTTTTTATGAATAATATTTAATGTTCTAACTAAACTGTACCAGCCAAAAACTTTGAAAAACTGGAGGTGAAGGCATTGATGGATAATCAAAAAGTTTCTATCATCATGCCTTTATTTTTGTATTTTGTTTCTGTTCTTTTGTTGGTCTTTGTTTTATTTGTTATTTTGTGACGCTTGCTTTTCTTTGTTTTAAAAAAAAGCTAGAAAAAACATAGTTGCAAAATAAAGCAGCCAAAATGTTGCTTCATTCTTTTTTTTTCCTTGCTTAAAGTTTCATAAAAACGGAAGTAAGCGGATTTTGGTTTTTTTGTGACATTTGAACAAACATCAACGTAGATAAAAAGACAAAAAAATCGCAACATTTTATTATTTTCTGATTTATGGAATTATTAAAAATGAAACAAAAACGAAAAAGTTTTTATTTTTTTTAGGTTTTTAAAAAAGCATTTTACAGAATTAAACTGGATATATATATTTACTGTTCGTAATTTTTCTTGTTAAAAACCTTTTCCTATTTGAGAAACTGGAGAATGTTTTTTAGCTTGAATTATGTTAGAAAAAATTAATTTATAAGTATCATACTTAAAGTATGTCATTTATTTATTTCTTGATTTTGAAAGTGCTGCATTATTTGTTTAATGAAAAAAATTAACTTTCGAACAGCATTTTTTTCAAAATTCTTAATTTAAAACTGTCTGGAACAGACAATCATCTTCCTTTTGGGTTCAAAAAACTGTTTATCACGTTTTATTCATCTTTTTTTGCAACTGTTGTAAATGTTTTGTCGAACCTTTTCAATTCAAATATTGAATAATCTTTTACAAAATTATAAATTTAAAACTGATGCCCAATAAGTAAGCGTTAAATACTTTCTTTCCTTTTGATTCAAAAAACTGTATGGATTATTGTTTTTTTTTCATTGTATGATAATTTTATGAAACTGATGATAAAATTATTCGAGAGAGAGAGATAACGAGAGATCAAGTTGAGTTGCATTTCGTCAAAAAAAATAACTTTCAAATATTTCTAAACATGTTCCAACAAAGTATTCTAAAATTTTTGTTTAATAAAAAACTGATCTAAATAAAAAATTACTTTAAAGTGAAGTTTTTTAGTTGCTATACGGTATAAACTATAGATATTTTTTGTCACAATTTTCTTTTCATTACAGTAATCTTTTTTATTTGTTTACCAAAATTTTGAATTCATGAAAACTGTTCACATTCATCAACCTGTTTTTTAAAATTTAATTTTTGTATTCCTCAATTTCCCTCACAATTTCTATCGTGTGAACAAAAAGAAATTTAATTAAAAATACGACTAAAAAAACAGTTATAGTATTATTATTCCTAGAAAAGTAATTTTTTTGTTTTCAATTTTCGTCCAATATTTTTTTGGTTATATAAAAATTTTCTCATTTTTTATTTCAACTTTCCAAAGACCACTTTTTTCTTCTTTTTTCGAACAACAAAAATGAATATATAAAAAAGTAGGAAAGAAAACAGAAAACGAGCCGAAATTAATTGGATTAATCCTGTAACAAAAAAAGTAGAAATAGTTGTTAAGTAAAAGAAGAAAGAGGAAAAGAGAGGACACATCGCTTCTGTCTTCTTTTTCAAGTTTTTTGCTCCCGTCAAATAATTTTGACTCGAGCATGTCAACGATTCTTGTCCTTTGCTTTTACTTTTCGTTTGTCATTCTTTCTATTTTTTATCTTCCTTCTGAAATGTTGTTTTTCATCCAAAAAACATAAAAAAAAATTAAACTGAAAATTGTTTTTATGTTCTTTTTAATTTATAATTTTTCATTCCTTTTTTTTTCTGGTGGTTTACTGTATTCCACGTAATTAACAAAATTTTTGATTTTAAACTGCATTCTTGTATTATATTTACTAAATTTAACATTTTTAAACTTTTGTTAAAAAAATAACGGAAAAACTGTGGTCAGTTTCAAAACTTGTTTTTACCACGTCAGAATTATTCAGAGATTTTACACAAAGTGAAAGTTTTGAATGAGTGAAGGGTATAGTTTAAGACAAATTTTTTTTGTGATAATGGATATATTGGAATTTATATCTGTCATGCGAAACAGAGTCAGCAAATCGTTTTATTTTTTAAACTGATATTGATAGATGTATCCAATCTGAAGCATATAACTTTCGAAAAAAAATTACTGTATGATTTTGAAAAACTGTTGTAGGGTGGTTACCGTGAGGTTTAGCGCTTGTGTTGATTGCTTATAAATCAAATATATCAATTTTATTTGGCTTCTTTCTCTGCTTAGCAACTGAATTTTTCTTATAAATGTTTTTTTTACAAACTGATTTGATGAAAACCAACTAAAAACTCCCGCACCGGGGGTTAAAACTTAAAACCTGCTAAGCGTCTTCTCACTTCTGAAAAAAAACTTTCATAAAAAATTGAAAAGTTTATTACATTTTAGTTTCAAAAGTAGGTCCTTTAAAATTAAGAAAAACAAAATTCAACGGAATATTCTTTCTCAAAGAAAAGAAGAAGGTAAAGGGCGTCACCATGACAATGGCACGTGTTTTCAACTTTGCTCTTTCATTTTCAAAAAAAAATTCCTTGAAAAATTATTTAATGAATTCAAATAATTTTTTCTCAAACCAAAGAAGTTTTAAACTAAATTTTATTAAAAAAAGGTTTTTAGTTTTTTTAGAAACAGTAATTGAATGTGTTTTGCTAAAAAAAAGCCATCATTACATTAAGAATTAATTATACCATAAAATTTATGTTTTAATAGGTGTATATTAGAAACTGAATAACGTATTTATATATATAAAATTTCAAAATAAGAAGAATCAAGAAGATAAAACTACAATTAAAAAAGCTAGTTTTGGTTTTTAACTGTAGATGATTCAGTGACTTGAAAATTTGATTTTTATTATAAACATGATAAAATTTAGTAGTTTTGGGTGTACAATGTAAAACTCTTTTCCTAAGCAGATATTACTTACTTTTCCTTCCGAATTTTATTTTCATAACAACTTATTTAAAATTATGTATTAACATTATTATTAAAAACTGTAAAATGGGACAAATTCACCATAAATTTGTTCATGCTATCATTTTTAGATTTTTTAGGAAGGAATCATGATATTAAACTGATCAACATTAAAAAAATTGATATTAATATTTAGACAACTAACTATTGTTACAGTAATTTATTTTTATACAAATTCAAATTTAGGTTTTTAATAAAACAAAAAAGAGCCAATTCACAGACATTTTTTGCAAGATTGGAAGAGTCATTAATTCACTTTTTTTATATAAAAAATTTTCCTTTTCTCATTTATCATCCCCATTTCGATTCATTTCATTTCCTTTCTTCCATCCTTTTTTTTGCTTTTCTCATTTGCTTTAATATTTTTTCTTTTTTATTTTAGATTTAGCGCCTTTTTATTAATTTCCGTTTTGACTTTATAAAAGCTAAAAACAAAAAAAATAATATTTCATAAATAAACTGTCCAAAATTTTTGTTTGCCGTTTTCTACTTTTCTCATTTCCTATCTTTTTTGTATTTCTTTCGAGTCCAAAAAACTATTAACGAAGATTTGATTTATTTAAAAATTAAAACCACACTTTTCACTCGCAATTTTTTTTATCAATCTTTATTTTTTTAACTGCATCTTTGTGTTTTTCCCCCACCTTCTCATTTCCAGATGCCAATTTTGATTTTGAGTCATTCGATTCTTTACAATTTTTTGGTACTTTTATTTTTTATTTATTTTTTATGAACAACGAGAAAAAAATATTATGCAAGAAAATAATAATATTTTTGAGAATTTTTTTAAAGAAAAAAAGGATAGTTTTTTTCTTTCTTCTTTGTAATGCATTTTTTTAAAACAAAAAAATGCGTGAAAAAAATAAAAACGAAAATGAAAGTGCTTAAAAATGAGTGAAAAAAAGTGGGATAAAATTGGACTTTAACATTTTTTTCAAAGCATTTTTTTAATTGTTTTTTTTGTCTGTCTGATTTTGTTGTGGAAAAATTTTTCATTGAGTTTGGAAGCTGTTTTTAAGTTTGGGTGGTAATGTTCTATCAATGCCCTTGTTGATCGGCAAAAACTGGAGAGTTCAATTTTCTTTTTTTTTGTATTTTTTTCTTATTCGGAAAAAACTGGGGTTTGGGTTTCTTGATTTTAAAAAACGAGTCCATATTCAAATTAAGCAGCTTTTTAAAAACTGCACATCTGTTTCCAAGAGAACACGAGAACGGTTAAAACTTTTTTGTTTTTCAAAAATTATAACTGATTCACCAGGTTAGTCATTGTTACCTAATTAAAAAAAATCTTAATCTGATTAACCATTCTTGTTTAACTTTTATCACCCAATTTTTTTAACTCTTAACTGAATACGACTTTGTTTGTCTCAGCACCATTTTTAATAAAGTGAATAAGATACATATTTTTCATCGTTCAAAAATCTTAACTGCTTCTTCTACTTCCCTTTCAGCACTTTTTAATTTTTCAAAACCATCCTAATTTCATTATATTTGTACTTCATTTACCCACAACATAAACTTTAACTGTATTTTGCGTGCACTGCACATCGTATTTAGTAAAGTATTTAAAACTATTTATTTTTTCAAAAATTTAAACTGCCACCTTTTCATTTTTTTCAAAATCTTGATTTTTTAACTTTCTTAAAATTGTTCAATTTTTATTATCCAATTATTTTTAACTTTTAACTGACCACGATTCTTTATTAACATCTGTTTAAAGTTTTGCTTTAACTTTAATTTGGTACTTTTTTGCTTTTTTGCCTCCAACATAATCTTGCGTTCATTGTTTGAATTTATTCTTATCGAAAATCTGACAAAAGAAAAACTTTTATTTTTACAAAATCTTTGCTGATATTTGTATTTCTTTTGTCTTTCGTGCTGTAATTTAATCTATGATTATTTGAAAAAAACTGAAGAATTTTGGATGATTTGAAATTTCGTTTTTGCATTTTTTTTCGTGTTTCATATTAAAATTTTAACGTGGCGCGATCGTACTGTTTTTTTTCGGATTTTTAAAGCAATCATTTGGTGTTTTCTGTTTGTATTTTTTGAAACCGCATTCTTGTAAACTTTTCTATTTTTGAATATTATTATTAATTAGCTCAAATTGTTCATCGTCTTCCTAATCGCTGAAATTCCGTAAACTGAAATATGTTTTCATTTGTTAAATTTATGACTGCGCTGTTCTTCCTTTTTACCTAAATAGGGTATTAACTGAAATCATCTGTGAGATCTCTCTTTTAAATACTTTTGGTAAGAAATTATTGCATTTTTGAATGTATACATCCCATTTCTACGATAAATATATTTAAGATATAAGTTTGTCTGGAAAAATTATAAGAACAGAGAATACTTAATCTAAAATAAAGCAACCTTATTCATAAGCAATTTTAAGTTCAAATTAAATGTTAAACAATAGTTATTTTAATCAAACTGTTGCGAACTGTGTGATTCTAAAGGATAAAAAATTTATTATTCAGTAAGTTATAGATAGTGAAATTTCTTGCATATACTCTTAACGTGAGTAGTCGGATCTATACTTTTGTCATATATTTAGGTACTTTAATTCTATTATCTGTTCCATTAACAGTGAAACACAATTATTAAAAACTGATGATGTTGATTTTAATTGTTTTCAAACGCTTATAATTTTTTTAAATCCATCATAATATTGTTTGTTTGAACAATCAGTCTATAATATTTTGAACTTATATTGTATGCTTCATTCCATTTCCATTTTTCTTCCTTCTTTTTTTTCAAAGGGAAGAAAACCTTGACAGACATAGAAAAAAGTGGCACAAAACGAGCATGTTCTTTTTTACTTCTTCCACAAACGCAAGCATAGTTGGCAGTAAAACAAGCAGCAAGAAATAGCCAGAAAGGGCATGCTTCATTTTCACTTTGTTATATCCAGGAGCATTTTTTTAAGTGAAAAGGAAGAAAACCATGAAAGAAGAATCTCACTTTTATTTTTTTCTCTCACAGACATACTTGAAAAGAAAAAGAAGGCACTCCTTTTTCTTTTCAAAGCTTTTTGGCATTGAATTGAAAAAAAGTAGAAAAAAAACAACCTTGAATAAAGAATATGTTTTTTTGAAAAAAAGAATGCAAACCTTAAAACGAAACTTTTTTTTCGGCTGGTTGGATGCCTTTGATGTTGTTGATGATGATGATGATGTTGGAGGAAAAAGGAAAAAGGAGAAGAAGAAAAGGGAGACGATATATATGCTTGAAAGAAGGAGGCAGAAGGCTCACGTTTTCATTTTTTTCGCTTTGTTGTTGTCATCGTGTTTGTTCGTCGTTAAGTGGAGGAGGAGTTCTTTTTTTCTTCAAAGAATTTTCTATTCCATTTTTTTGTGAAACTCAAAAAAAAACTCGAAGAAAGTGAAAAAAAGGAGGAGGAATATTATGACAAAAAAAGAACAAAAACATTGAAAAAAAGTATTTTTTTGACTCATCAAACTTGACAAAAATTTATGTTGGTGGATATTATATATATGTGTAATTGATATATAAATTTGCATATATATCGCTTTTTTGTTATAACTGACGACACATATCTATTTATGGTATTTAAATAAAAACTGTCAAGTAATCTTCAATATCCTGTCAAACAACAACAACTTCTTAACTGTCAATTATTATAACTATTAGCTATTTTTATTGCCCCTCAAGGAAACACATTTTTAAAGAAATTTTTATTATCGTCTACTACAATTGCTTCCTGGACAAGTATTGTCTGCTGCTAACAACCTTTTCACCACCAAAAATTTTTACTACTCCTACAACCTCATCATCATCATCATCACCCTATCATTGATAACATCATATTATTTTTTTGTTTGTTATCAATCAATTCTTCTCCTGCGTGTTGTTCAAAGAAAGAATTTTTTTGCCTCTTTTTTTATTCAAGCTTTCTTCTTTTTAAAAAGACTCCAACAAAATTTTTTTTATTGATTACTTTTCTCCATTTTATTTTTCCTGGTTGAAGCTAGCTGTTTTTGGAAAAGCTTCAAAAAATCTACGTTTACGTTTTTTATATATATATTAAACGTATATATTTTGTGACAAGAAAAAAATTATATTATCCAAAAAAAACTTTATTATTCGAAAGCTGCTCTCCCTCCTTCTTCTACTTCGTTATTTTTCATTTCATTTCAACTCAAAACAACACAACATCAAAAAAAGAAAGTTTCGATGTTTCGTATTTTATAAAAAAATAAGGTTGTAAAAAAGAAAAGGAACAAAAAAGCATCCCTTCTTTTTTTGGTTATATTTTTAAAAAAAGCTGGAAAAAGAAAAAAGAAGAAGAAACATGTCAAAGTTATCAACCGAAGTGCCGATTATTCGAATGTGAGGTTTTGCAATTTTTTCTTTCTACTTTTTTATAAGTTTTTGTTACCTTTTTTAGAGTCTTTTTTTATCTTTTTTTTGAGTTTTAAAAGCGTTTTTGTAATCATTTATTTTTCATTTTTTATCTCCATTTTTTTTATCTTTTTTAAAATTTATAGAACTTGATCCTGATAATTATTAATAATTATTTGTGCACATCTAAAACTTTAAATACATACAAAAACAACCACGTTTTTCTGGTATACTTTTTTAATTACATTTTTTATCAGTATTATCACTGCTGCTAACAAGATTTAGTTTAAAAACTCTGTTATTTTTGTTAATTATAATTCACTAAACTTAGTTGTTAGCTTATTAAAATACACTCTTCCTCAACATTATTTTTCTAACATTCTCGAGATTAACCTCATCTAAAAAAACCACTTAACTTATTTTATATATGTATATATTTGCACTATAACAATGTCTACCACAACTTTAACTACAACTAACTATAATTTCAAAGAAAGAAAAATAAACAACTACATTTATCATATACTATATTCATTTTTATCAGTACAAAATCATCCAAAATAATAAACAATCAATATCATAAATAGTTTTTCAGATTATTTTGTCGACGAAGATCAATCAAGCTTAATTTAAAGTATAGATTTCAACGAGGAGTAATAACACGGGCTTCAAAGAGTTCTTACAATAATCTAAAAAGTAAATACATTACAAATATAAAAATATATACTAAAAGCAAAACGTACGAATTTATGACCTTCTTCATTTGTGTATCACAGTACATATCTTCTTCAGCTCCATGCTTTCTTCAGCAGCATCATTAAATCCATTGTTGTATGTAGTAATTCTTTCTTATTAACGATATTCCATGTAGTTTCATCTTATTCTTATTCCAGCACCAGCAAACTAAAAAAGAAAATTATATAAAAATATATATCAAGCAATTCATAGACACTAACCTGTTAATCAAACTTTCAGCAGTACTGTTGACCATACTTTCATCATTTCCAAGGTAATTTACAGATGGTTTTTTCATCAGCATTCTCTATCTTTCTACATCATGAAAAACAAAACTATAAGCACATGACTAGAAATTGAATGAGACGAAGAACAACAACTTTTCTGTTTTTGCTCATTGATTTTCAGTGAAAAAAGGTCATAGAATAAATAAAAAAGATAATTTAATGCATTTTTTTAAATAAAATATCATTAACAATTTTTTTTATTACTTTTACATTATTTTTTAATGCAACAGGAAAAGAATCTAACTTCAACAAGCAAAAAAAAAATTTATGTTCCTGGGTGGACTCGATCCTTTTCACTCATTTCTCCTTTGACTGAAAGCCACACGCGCACACAACTGCTCCGTCCAAATTTGCCCTCCGAGAATATTTGAAGTAGTTTTTTTTTTCATTTCCCAAAAATCCGTACGTGCTTATCTATCCAAATAATATTTTCATTTTAGTGGGAACAAAAATGTTGTTTTACTTAAAAAGCAAAAAAAGCCTTTTTCTGCATCTTCATTTACATACACTTGCTCAATTGCAAAAATCTTTTTTCTTTCTCCCTTTTTTGACCAAACATTTCTTTTTTTTTTGAACAAAAAAACGCAGCATTTCCCAAACTGGGAATCCCAGTGTTTTGCCTCACATTTTTAGGAAAAAATGATTGATTTGGTTTATTTTTACTACATTTTTTTGGTTTAACCTTTAAGATTTTTTTTGAATATTTTATAAATTTTGAAAAATGTTGACGAAACTGTCGAAAAAGGAAGACTTTTTCTGGATAAAATTATACTTAATTCAATTATTTTGTGTTCCCTTGATTATATTCGTTAATTATTAATAAATTTTATGTTTTTGTAAATTCCAGTCCAGAAGTTTAATATTTTCTAAAATTTCTACCACGAAAAAAGCCCGGAATTTTTTTTTAGAAATGACAAAAGAAAGAAATAACCTTTGCAAACACAAAACACGATTAAATGTATGTCATTTTTTATTAATAATTCTAACCAATGTTAAAAAGAATTTATTCACTTAAACAAGAACAAAAAAGTCACTTTTGATTTTTTTCCAATCAAAATATTTCATTTTTTCAATTGAAGAAAAACGCATCACTTTCTTTACTAATTTATCTTGTTTTGTCCTCAAAAATGCAGGAAAAATTATTAATTCCGTAAATAATAACTAATGCAAATTTTGTATTTTGGCTTTTGGCCACAATTTACTTTTTAAGTATTTCGTCAAAATATGAAAGCTGATTTTTTGTATATATGTCTGGAGTTTTGTCACGCATTTCTTCATACTATATCAATACAACATTCCGAGTAATGATTAAAAATATTATAATTGTATCAATTTTTTATAATATTTAAAAAATATCAACACTTATGAAAAACTCTCTAACCAAGGAAAAAGAAACAAATGCATTCTTCAATGAAAAACTTTTAAATTCCTTTTTCATGCCTGATCAAACCCTAAAGCTTCTAATTTTCTTATTAATGGATTATGCCCAGGATATCTCCATAATATCAAACACGATTCTGTTTGTACTTATTTCATATTTTAAAGCTTTTTTTAAGCATAAAAGTTAAATATAAAATGTTCAAAATAAATTTTTAATTTTTTTTTTGTTAATAATAATAAAACATTTTTCACTGGTTTTGCTCTATACATTTTACCCACCCTTTTAAAACAAACTGGCAAATAATTTTCAATAGTTTCACTTTCAATTTAGTGGCACCTTTTAAATACTAGTTAGAAGAGGCCGATTTCGCAATATTTCAGTTTTTTAAAATGCTTTAAGTTCATACCGGAATAGGGGGTTAGAATTCTGACCCCCCCAACCAACCAACCGTTGAAGCCGGTTGGTCGAAAAATGGGCAAAGGGGGGAGTACGTTGATTTTGACCCAAAAATTTACAAATATATAAGGATTTTTTTAGACACTTTGAATTTTAAGTAAAATTTCAAAAATCTGTTGCGAAAAGCGATGCATTGAAGTTTATCTTTTTTATTGTTTTTAAGATTTTGTAACTTTAAGGATTCAAATTTCTTCAATATGACATTAGATATTTTTAACACTATAACATATTATACAAACAATATTTGAAAAAACATTTCTATTTTTTTAAGTGGTTCCCACTGTTGCTTTATTTTAAACTTTTTCCATGTATTACAATATTAAAAATAAGTAAAACAAAGCGATAATAGTTTGTTGTGTTTTTTGTATGTAAAACTATTTGTAAATTTTTGAAACATTTTCCCGGAAAACCTTTGAAGTAGTAAAAATTGAAGAGAGAAGAATGAAAGAGTTTATTCGTACAAAGAGAGAGATGTATTTATAGACAAAGAGAGAGTGCACTATGCAAATTTATCTGTAACACCTTCTCCTAGATAATGATAATTATTTGCTAGAATGAAAACAATGAACATTTCTTGCAGTTTTCCTTGTTCACAAATTCTACCAAGAGTTTCTAATGTTTCTTCTCAATTCGAGAATCTCGAACTTTGATGTACAGTTGAACCTCGATTTTACGCGATCCAAGGGACCGAACAAAAATCGCGGAAGATCGAGGTTAGCGTAAAATCGAGGTTCGACTGTTATAGCTTAGCTTTAAATTAAACTATCCAACTTAATTTCACCCCAATTATATTAACGTTCATGAAGAACACTTTTAATTTTTTTTACAATTTTACAAACAAAGCTTTCAGCTTTGCGATTACTTCGTTTAATTTGTCTTCGTCGAAAAAAAAGACTCTTTGATATTTAAGAGTTTAATTCCAAGAAAGATTCAATTGAGCATTATCTTGAAAGCCATCAAGTAGCTTTGCTTTGATAAAGACTTCTGCTAAGCTTTTCGTGAATATAAATACGAGCTCGAAGTACGGGAATAACTTCTTTAAGCTTTTGCAATAATACATGAATTCCTTCAAGCAGTTTTTCAAACTCTGGATTAGCTTTCTTATCTGTATCATAAAGTCACAGGTGGGGTTTGATAATGTAGACAATAAGTGACAAATATATAAAGTGGGGCAAACTATGGTGTGTAGGGCGTTGGTTTAGCTTAAGCATTGGCTTCAGATTGCCATTTGGAGATGGAGCATTGTCAAAGCTATTTCACAATTTTAGGAAATTTTCATACGGCACAATGTAACAAGAAACGTAATGAACAGTCGGTAAAAAGAGCCTGTGTAACGAATAGTATGCGTAAGTATTCTTGACAGTACGAATAGCTGGATGTAACGAAGTGCACTAACAATTGTAGGATACCAGTATCATTTTTTTTCAATACCACATGCTGATCTTTTTTTTTTTTTTTTTTGTGAAGTCATTATCACTCTGTTTAACTAATTTTTGGTGTCATAATATGTCCCCTTTCGTCCTGCGTGACAGATAAAAGGTTATAAATAAATAAAAAAATAAACCACATGCTGATCATAAGCTAATTTGAATAAAGAGTAATATGCACTTAAAAAAAAGACGAAAACTATTGGCCATATGATATCCTTGTAAGGCAGAAAAATCAAGGCTAACTATTGTTGTCGGCCAAGAACATTTGGCCGACAACAAAGGCTTTATCAATGAAAAGCAATATGTTCCGCCAGACCAAAACTCGGATGACGGATTGATTCGCCATTCTACTTCACAATTCGGCAGATTAATGTGGATCATTTAGCTTGACGAATACTTGAAGCAGATTGGTTTCACTACTACGCATGAATATTTTGAGCAAAGCAATAGCTCATGAATCGTTTTATTCTATTAATATGGCTAGAAAAACAATTTGTTCCATTACATGAATCAGTTAATCATAAATACAATAATTTAAACAAAAAAAACGTTCAGTCGATATATAAATTACATCTAACAATTTTTGATAGAAAAATAATCTGCCGCTATTAATTGAGACTAACTAAGGCACAAAAACTTAAAATTTGGAAAAACATTCTTTGATAAAAGATTTTTAAAGAAACATAAAGGGATATTAATTCATTGCTAAATAAATAACTATAATGACACTTGAGCAAAGTAATTATTACTTCTTTAAAAGTTTAAGTATTAGAAGATAGATAAAAGGCATCGTTAGAAGATAGATTACTTGACAATAATCATATAAAAATAAGGTATTTGCTATAAAAAAGATGCCGCCCTTTGAAGTTAGTATGCCGCCCTTTGAAGTTAGTATGCCGCCCTTTGATGTTAGCATGCCGCCCTTTGATCTATGAAAGTTACCGGCGGCGCGAAGCGCCGCCGAAAAATTTTTTTCAAGTTTCAAGCTCACGAAAACCCGCTGGCATGACGAGACCAACTGTGGGCGAGCTCATTTTTTCTGACCCCCCAATTCCGGTATGGTTTTGCAAACCAAAAACTGGAACATATTGTGTCATATAATTTTGTTGCAAATTTAGGAAAATACACAAAAATGAAACATAAACGCAAGGATTTAGTCATTCTTATTGATAATATTTGTCGGACATTTAAGTGTAGAGATTATTATAGTATTTTTGGGATATTTCAATTGTAAAGTTTTTTATTAGCTCTTTTCACATTCGTTATCAACCCCCGCAGCTTTTAATTTGTTTTATTCATGGTTCATTCATTTTTAGCGTATGAACAAAATAAAAATCCAAAATATGATTATTCACTTGTTTTACATGTTTACAATCATTTTTGAACAAAAAAAGTTAAATTTAAAAAAAATTTAAAAAAAATTAAGCTGATATTATGTTACGAAATCGTAAAAAAAATTTCATTTAGTTTTGCTTACAAACATTTTCACCATGTTTATATTCATTTAGAGGATTTTGAAAAATGAAAGAGACAAAATAAAAAAGCGTTGTGTTCCAAAATTTTGTTGAACATTTGCAAGAAATAAGAACACTGAAAAAAATCGGTGACGCAAAATGGGTTTTTTTGTCACCGCACCGACGTTTAAACCTTATGTGGACTTTTTGAAGACTCAATTTATGCCTAATTTTGCTTAGTTTCGAAAAATATGGACGATTTTGATCTTTACAAGATCGGCAAATGCCACAATCGACCGGTGACGGTGACAAAAAAACTCAATTGCGTCACCGATTTTTTTCAGTGAACACAAAGGGTTAACCATTGTTATGAAAACAAGAAGTGTGAGATTTAATTGTTTCATTGATGATAGCATTTTTCGGGTTGTTTTATTAATGGATTTTTTCTTGTCATGTTGTGGATTCTCCATACTGTTCTTTCTGTACCTCTTTTACATGTTTAAGATCTTTTAACGACAAAAACTTTTATTCTAAAATATTCAAATTATCTAAAAATAAAGTTAAATTATGAAATCGCAAAACTATTTTTATTAAGTTTTGCGAACAAACATTTGCATCAATTTTAAAGAAGACGGGCGTATTGCAAATAAAGAGTCAGACAAAAAAAATTTGAAATGCATTTTACGATTTTTAACAGAAAGTAGAAAAAGTGATGATATTTCGAAATATGAAAGAGAGACAAATGCGTTACACAAAAAGTAAGACAGTCGAAAAAAATCATAAATTAAATTCCATAACAAAACAGGAAAATAAGGTAATGTAATAAAATTTAATTAGAGTTAGGCAAAAAACACAAAAATTGTATGAAATAATATGTTTAACATTTTACTGTTGATAGTTCTTTTTGGTGATATTTTGGTGTTAGAATTTTTAAACTCCTTTCTTTTTGTGCACTATCAAACATCTTTTAAATTTTTTTATTAATGGATTTTTTTCTTTTATTCTTGCTAAAATTACCATCATAAATGTTTTTCAACTTATTTAACATATTTAGTATCATTTGAAACCATGAAAAAAAAGAAATGAAATTTAAAAAAATAAAATATAAAAGTTATAAAATTAAATTTAGTTTAGCATTTACCAAAAATAAACATAAGGCTTTAACGAATGTTATGAAAATAATATGTACGCAATTATAACAGTTTTTTGTATTTTTTTGTGGTAGAAGTTCTCCAGCACCTTTCAAATTTTTACCGAACCCTCGAAATTATAACTGTTTTATAATAAATTAATGGGGCGATGATTTTGAAACTTTTACCAAAAAAACGTATATGATATTTTTGTAGCTATTTAACATTTTTTTAATCTTATCGAAACATAAAAATAAAATTTAAAATATTAAAAATAAATTAAGTTCAAATTTAATTACAAAAATTTTGATTGGTTTTGCTCAAATAAAAAAAATTTGAGAAACAATTTCTTGTAAAAATTTTTAACAAAACGCTTTCAAATATTTGCATCTTTTTTATGTTTGTTTGGGATTGTGATTTTGCATTGTAAAAGAAAGAGACGCCGACGTTGCATAAAAAGTCAGACAGACAAAAAATGTTATGTATTAAAATTTTTTTGGATGTTTAAAAAAAAGAACACAATGGTTTAGAGCTTCTTTATGAAAAAATATGGATGTAATTAATGTGCTATGATAATCATTCTGGATGTTTTGATGGTACAATTTCTCTAAATCCTTTCTTAAATGTATCCTCAAACCTAAAGCTTTAAATTTTTTTTATTAATGGAGCTGTTATGCTTTGGAAATATTACAAATATGATTCTTTCTGCACTTTTTTCTATTAAATAATCTTTTATAAACAAAAAAATGAATTTTAAATATTCAAACTAAATTATGCTGATATGATGATTTCGAAATACGACAGAGACGCAGACATTACACAAAAAATCAGATAAACAAAAAAATATTTTTTATAATTTTTTTATTTCTCAACGAAAATTGTAAAATGACATGTTGTATAAAAAAAACTAGATGGAAATTTGCAAGAAAGATGAACACAAACATAGGTTTAGCAAATAATGCATTAGAACAGAAAAAAAAATTGTGTGACATTAAAGTCCTTTTTTCATGACAGCGAATTGAGCAGGGAAATCTGGAAAAATTTCCCAATGATTTCGCAATTTAAAAACAACCTCGATATAAATAAATATAAATATGTGACAAAGCGAGAACTTACGTTTTCATTATTAATGAGGTTGTGTTTGATAAGTTGCATTTTGTTAAAAAATATGTTACTGTTTTTTTCTGTTTTACTTTTCAACAATTTTTCAAAGATAAAAGTTAAATTTAAAATATTCAAAATACAAACATTAGTTTTGTATTAAAAAATAGTGAACAATTTTCACTGATTTTGCTAAAAAATATGATTCCTTTTTATGTCAATTTGGTGATGAAGATTTTGCAATATAAAAGAGATGCAGAAATTGTTTACAAAATATATAAAGGTACATTTGACAGCCCCTTATTAAAACAAAAAAAAATTTAGTTTAAATTTAGGTCGAAAGTTTGCAAGAAAGATGAAAGCAAGGGTTTAATCATTGTTTTGAAAAAAGCAAATGTGATATTTTATTGTTGCAATTAGATAGCTGTTTTTTGAGGTACAATTTATCTAAATCCTTTCACATGCATGATAAACCCCCGAAGTTTATATCTTTTTTAATATTGCTTTCAATAATTTATTCCATCGCAGTCAATTCTTCGGTTTTTTCTAAATTTACTTTTAGCATCGTTTTTGTACCTGTTTTACATTATTAAAATCCATTGAGAACATAAGAATTAAATATAAAATATTCAAAATAAATTTGAGTTCATATTTTTTGTTTTGAAATCGGAAAAAATTTTATTTTCACTTTGCTTACAAACACTTGATTGTTTTTATGTTTATTTGGGGATGGCAATTTTGAAATATAAAAAAATCGCAAAAAGGGCGCACAAAGTGTTACACAGTGGAGGAAAATTTTGTTGGATAAAAGAACACAAAAGTTAAGCCAATGTAAAGATGGAAATACATGTGGCATTTAAATGCTTTATTTATATCGTATACGATATAGTTTTTGGTAGCACAATTTCTTCAAAATCTTTTACCTGTATTATTAAATCCCAATGCTTTATTTTATTTATTAATGGTTCGGTGTTTTGATGTGTGATTTCGCTAAAAAAATATTACAAGTATGATTCTGTTTATATATCTGTTTTACAGGTTTACAATCTTTTTTTAACATAAGACACGGCGGAATTTTTAACATTAAAAATGGAAATAGAAATAAAAACAATAGAAAAAGATACGCACACGCGTTTTTCTTTCTTTTGCACGAAGTGAAAGACGTTTTGAGGTCATCAAGGTCAAGTTTTTTGCAAAAATCAAAAAAAACAAATTTTTTTAAAATTTTAACATTGATGAAGCATTTATTTATTACTGGCAAATTGCTAAATGATAAGAAAACAATATGAGTCAAACTATTTCGATAGACAAGTAGTAAAAGAAGCTTATCCAACAAATTTCAAAAAAAAAGATGAGAATTTGACAAAATGCTAGCAAAATTGGCATTCATTTTTAACATTTTTTTTCTCAAAAAACATGATTATTAATCTTTAAAAAATCGGCAAATATCGGTAAAGCATCGAAACAAGATGAGTCAAACTATTTTGATAGATAAGTAGTAATAGAAGCTTATCCAATATAGTGGACGTGCCTCGGATGGGGATGATCAAACCTGGATCGCTTTGTTTTTTATGATAATTTTTGTATAAATAAATTGGGATTAACTTTTTTCGGATGCAAGACCATAGACTGTCAATTCAAGGACACAGGTTTTTTGGTCTTCGTATTTTTTATGAGGATATTAATATGAAGAATTTGGGATTAACTAAAAACTTACATCGACAATGGGTTTTCTATTTTGATATAAATATATTGTATTGTTAAATTTATCATGATGATCAATAGATGCAAGATTTCAGAAAAAAGAATTTGAAATAATTAATTTAAGATTAAGATATTTAGATGACTAATTTCGGGACGCAAAGTTCGTGAAGAAGATTTCAGGACAGCGATTTTGGGAAGAAAATTTTGGGATAAACTATTTGGGGACGTGGATATTTGGATGGCAATTTCGGGAAAGGGATTTGGGGACGGCAACTTTAGAATGGGAATTTGAGGATGCCAGAAATAGGGATGGTAAATTTGGGATGGTCATTTTAAGATGGTAAATTTGAAACGGGGATTTCGGGATACCAGATTTCGGGATGGCAATTATGGGATGCCAGCTTTCAGAATGACGATTTGGGGATGTCAGATTTCGGGACGGCAATTTTCGGACAGCCATTTCGGGATGCCAGATTTCGGGACGGCAATTTTGAGATGCCAGATTTCGGGATGGCCATTTCGGGATGGCCACAAAAATAAGTTTTTCAGAAAAAATTTTTTCTTCTGAAAAAATTTTAAACAAACCGCACTTCTTCCAAAAATTTTTTTGGCCGTCTAAGAACCAAAAATATTATTTTAAAAAATAATTAGACAAAATGTCTAAGTTTTGGAAATAAATAGAAAAGAGAATCAGAGAGCGTGCGCACGGTTGACTTCGGCGTCAGAGAAACAAAGAAATGCGTTTTCTTTGTGTTCTCTCTCTTTCCTTTTGATTTTTTGCAAGAGAGAGAACATAATTTCTTTGTTTCTCTGACGCCAAAGTCAACCGTGCGCACGCTCTCTGATTCTCTGTTCTATTTATTTCCAAAACTTAGACATTTTTTCTAATTATTTTTTAAAATAATAAAGTGTGTCCCAAAACTTTAGCCGAGGTTCAGAATTTAAGGATTCTGATGGAATCTGGTATCGGTGTTAAAAGCGATTGTTACCATCGTATTCCTTATGTTTAAAAACCCCTATAAACAAACTTTCAGCTACCGTACTCTTCTAGAATTCGCGTCGGGACATTAATCACAAAATTTAGGTGTCCCAAAACTTTAGCCGAGGTACAAAAAAAATTGAAAACTCAATAGGAAAACATAAAATACTGTTTGGAGGTTGTTTAGCATGCTTAATTTAACTTATTTGTGAAGAAAAAACCAAAAAATTTTTACTGGCATCGATTTGCCACCAACTTGAAAATGCTATTTTCGCCGTTTTTGGCGATTTTTACGTGCCTATAAAATGGCTCACAGTAAATTTTAGAAGATGCCACATATGCCATTTTGTAGCCCTTATCATACTAAACATGTCTACAAAGTTTCATGGCTCAATCTCACACACCTGTCTCAAATCAGAATTTCAAAAATCCTAAAAAATGCAGAATTTTATCAAAAACACTGAAAAAAGGTGAAAATTGTGTTTTTCGAAAAGTGCGTGAAGATGCACAATGGATATTGAGTTATAAAACTTGGTGGACTAAGTAACTTTAATATGGGCTACAAAATGGCACTCATGGTTTTCTGTAACAGTGTTTTCCCGCAGAGATATTAGCACCTGAAAAGTGCCAAAAACGGCAAAAATAGCATTTTCAAGTTGGTGGCAAATCGATGCCAGTACAAATTTTTTGGTTTTTTCTTCACAAATAAGTTAAATTAAGCATGCTAAACAACCTCCAAACAGTATTTTATGTTTTCCTATTGAGTTTTCAATTTTTTTTGTATCTCGGCTAAAGTTTTGGGACACCTAAATTTTGTGATTAATGTCCCGACGCGAATTCTAGAAGAGTACGGTAGCTGAAAGTTTGATTATAGGGGTTTTTAAACATGAGGAATACGATGGTAACAATCGCTTTTAACACCGATACCAGATTCCATCAGAATCCTTAAATTCTGAACCTCGGCTAAAGTTTTGGGACACACTTTATTTTTGGTTCTTAGACGGCCAAAAAAATTTTTGGAAAAATTGCGTTTTGCAAATTAGCCTTTGGGCTAGTTTGCAAATTAAAAAATTTTTTCTGAAAAACTTATTTTTGTGGCTGTCCCGAAATGGCCATTCCGAAATCTGGCATCTCAAAATTGCCGTCCCGAAATCTGGCATCCCGAAATGGCTGTCCCAAAATTGCCATCCCTAAATCTGACATCCCAAAATTGCCGTCCCGAAATCTGACATCCCCAAATCGTCATTCTGAAAGCTGGCATCCCATAATTGCCATCCCGAAATCTGGTATCCCAAAATCCCCGTTTCAAATTTACCATCTTAAAATGACAATCCCGAAATCTTCATCCTGATATCCCCATGCCGAAATCAGGCATCTGAAAATCTCCATACTAGAATCCCCATCCTGAAATTACCATCCCAAAATCTTGCATTCTGAAATCCTCATCCTGAGATCTCCCTCCCAGTATCCCCATTCTAGAATAAGCATCCCAAAATCTTGCATCCGTTGACAATCATTCTAAATATTGGATTTGAATATAATTATCTAAGAATATTAAAATTGTAATGGATGTACCGAAGTCTATGATCCTAATATAATTTATCCCAATATATATGTCCCTTAGTTTTTAAACAGTTTTTCACGTATTTTTTTTGAGAATCAGATGTCACCATATTAATGTCCTCATAAAAAATACGAAGACCAAAAAACCTGTGTCCTTGAATTGACAGTCTATGGTCTTGCATCCGAAAAAAAGTTAATCCCAATTTATTTATACAAAAATTATCATAAAAAACAAAGCGATCCAGGTTTGATCATCCCCATCCAAGGCACGTCCAATATAGTTCATAAAAAAAGATAAAAATCTGACAAAATGCTAGCAAAATTGGCATTCATTTTTAATTTTTTTTGTTTTTTTTTCTTCAAATCTTTAGTTTAAACATTAGTACACCTGATTTTTTTTATTATGAATGATAATAACCTGTCATAAACATTAATTTATTTTTTTATGATATTAACATTAATTTATTTTCTATTTTACTTGCATCTTTTGCTTTCAAAACTTAACTGAAAGGTCCATAACCATGCAATCGATATACAAACTTGAAGATCCTCTAAAGGAATTTGTTTTTTTTGTTTGTTGGCATAAAATTATAAATTAGTATAGACAAAATCACAGCACAATTGATTGATTTTACTTCTGTTTTTTGTTGATGCTCAATTTTTGATTTTATATTTCTGTTACAAATTAATCTATCGTTACGAATATTAATAACCACGCCTACCAACTACTACTCCTGCGTTAAAGTTTAAAACATTAAATGTAAGCTTTTTTACTTTTTAATTAGGAATTAACTTAGCTGTTATATTTTTTAGTTTATAATTTGGGTGATGTTACCTTCTGATAAATCTATCACAGTTTCAACTTCAATCGAAACAACTGAATTTATTTCTGAAGCTCCATCTTCTACAGTAGCCAATGAAACAACAACTGAAACGAGTACTTTATTACCTTCAACTGAAACAAACACATCTTCTTCTTTATTTGGATCAAATGAATTTATTTCTGAAGTTCCTTCTTCTACAGTAACTAACGAAGCAACAATGAACAAAGATATATCTCAAAGTATTAATGAAAACCATCACAAATTTATTTCACAATTAAATGTGATAGCAGAAGATTACAAAAATAATTTGATTACAGAAGAATCATATGCAAAAGATATTCATTTGACGAATTTTGTTAGTCTTCTTATTGATGCTTTTAACCATGGAGATACTGTAGCTTATTTTGCATCTGAACTGATTCAACGATTATCTAAAGAAAATTTGGGACCCAGAATTTTAAAATTTATTACAAATTTGAAGCCAACAACTCAAAAATTATTTATATTTTTATGTAAGGATAACCATTGGATGTTTTTTGAATTTGATGCAACGTCTTCAAAATTGTACTTTTATGATCCCTTTAATAGCAATACTCCACAAAATGATTTGTTGGAAACTGTACGACGGATTATTATTGCAGCTTTTGGTAACGTTGAATATGAATTAGAAATTGTGAGCATTCCAAAAATATTAAAACAAACTGATGGCTATAATTGCGGATTTTGGTGCATGGCTTACATTTTATTCTTATTAAAAAATATTGTAATGATGGAAATAACACAATTTGATATTAGAGATTTCCGAAACAATGTCAAAGAAATTTTTGAAGAAATTACTGTCGACTTAAAAATTCCTTTTGAAAAGTTAAGAACTATTGAACGAAGAACATTTATTGAAAATAAAGATGAATCAATTTCTGAAGACTTGTCCAGTGATATCGTAATGCAATTTAAAGATCCAAATTTAAAAGTGAGGAATACATTTAAAATAGTTAAATGATTAAATTTTTTTTATAAAATTGCAGAGAAAAGCAGAATCCATTACAAAATTAAATGAAGCAGGACCTTCTGATCCAAAGGTTTGTGTCTATTTTTTATAAAAAAAGTTAAAGTATCATTTCTAAATTTTAGAAACCTTCACTCACTTTCATCTCACCGGTACCTGAAAGTATTAATGAAAATCCCCTAATTATTCTTCAAAGTCCGTTATCGACAATTAGATCTGATGCCCAAAATTCAATGGTTCAAAAAAAATTGGGAAAAAAACAACAAGCAAAATTATATGCAATAGTACCATCAATGCCTGATACATTTGCTAGCTGTAATCCAAAAATATATGATGGGAATATGGTCAAAATATCTTTTGCTGGAGCTTCGCCTAAATGCTATTTGACAATTGTAAGTTTGTATTTTACATTTTATTGATTACCGTATTATATGAAAAATTTTATAGAAACATGCTAAACAGTGGTTTCCGTCAACAACTCAATCTCCAACAACTGCTGCATTATCAATTGCTCCACCTGTGCCATCAACAACAGAACCTTCATTATCAGCAGGAACAACAGCTGCAATTGCAATTGGATGTGTTTTTGGTGTTCTTGCTTTAATTGCGATTATTGTTTTAATGTAAGTTTTTTGTATTTTTATAGAATTTGTTGTTATCGTGATCACAAGAAAAAGAAGTCTATTCCAAAAACAATTGAAGGTATACCTGTTGAAACAGCTCTAGCAAAAGCATTTGCTGAAGAAAATATTGTTGGTGGAAAAGGAAATGCTGAAGTCAAGAAAGAAACTGCACAGCCAAATGTACAAAAACCAGATGGAAAAGACAAGAAGGAAGCTGCTGCTACACCTGTTGAAAAGGAAGCAAAAGCAAAGAAACATCCAAAGCAATCAAAGGCAAAGAAAGTAGCAGTTCAAGAAAAACAACCAATTGTAAAGGAAGAACCAAAACCACCAACGCAAGAAGCTGAAGAAGAAAATACTAAAGTCTCCAAAGAACATGTTGAAGAAGATCATGGCAAAAAGGTTTCAACTAAACCAACTCATGAAGATCCAAAACCTGATGCAACGTTTAAACCATTTGCTCTTATTCCATCAGATGCCGTTCATCCAATCCCAAAGGCTTACCGTGTACAAAATCGTTCATCTTCTCTCTCATCTCTAAAATCTGGAAGAAAAGATTCTCTTTCTGAAAGAAATGATATCTATATGGCCATGGTTGTTGAACTTGCAACTCGAATTATTGGAGCTGGAAAGATGGATTTGGCAACAAAATTGGATTTGAAAGCTAAAATGGATATGTATGTTGTGTTTTGTCTTTTGGATACTGTATCTCTCTATCTATAACTCTATGTTTCAGATTTGATCTTCAAACAAGTGTTCTTGAACCTCGTGAAATTGGTCTATTTTGCTGTTCTTTGGATCTTATGTTTATTAAGGTTGAAATGCTTATGTAAGTTCGTTTTTACCATTTATCTGTCTTATATATATCTTATTTTTAGTGATGAAGCTGCAGCACAAATGACAAAACTTGGTTGTACAATGGATAAACTTGGATCTGTTGTTGAACTTTCTCGACAAGCTAAACGTTATTTTGCTGATCCTGCAACTCCTGCCTTCATTCGATGTTATGCATTTGGTGGCGTCTTTCGAGATTTGATTGATGAAAAAGTTGGTGAAAAGCCAATTATGTCAATTCAACTTCTCTTCATTATTGCTCTTCAACGAAGATATTCTGTTGCAAATCGACAACATGCTTTAACTTTCATCAGGTTAGTCTACATATTTTTTTAAACATCTTTTGTTAAATCAAATTCTATTTGGTATTATAATTTTCATTCCCCCACAAATCCTTCATTCCCCCACAAATCCTTCATTCCCCCACAAATCCTTCATTCCCCCACAAATCCTTCATTCCCCCACAAATCCTTCATTCCCCCACAAATCCTTCATTCATTCCCCCACAAATCCTTCATTCATTCCCCACAAATCCTTCATTCAAAACGGTCATCAATTGAATCAATGTCAAAAAACAAGAATAAACCTTCTGATATTCAACAACTCCAATCTTTGATTAATGATAATAGCAAAGCAACAAAAATAGCTGATGTTAAACAAACTCTTGGTGAATTTATGCAAATTATTACAACACTTGTTACACAACAACAATCACAAATTCTTGAACTCATGAAACAAAACCATGAAATCTTAAAACAAAATCGTGAACTGCTACAAAGAATTGATGAATCAAAATCTCAACATGAAAATAGTACGGTAGGTGTTTCTTTTGTTGCGGGGGAAGACAAGGAAACACAACGCTCTGTTGTCATTTCTGGGCTTGATGAATCTACTGCTGAAAAACTTTCTGATAGAAATATTGATGATAAGACTTCTGTTATTACTCTTCTCGATGATCTCAAAGTTGAAGCTACCATTGATAAAGTGTATCGTATGGGTCAAGTAAAAGCTCATCATACATCACCAAAACCAAGACTTCTTAAAGTTGTTTTTGCTACATCCAAACATCAACGTGCTGCCTTAAATGCTTGTAAAGAACAAAAACCTGATGGAATCCGTATACGTCCTTCTTTTACCAAAGAACAACTCAATATGATTGCCGCCAAATGGAAAATTATTAAAGAACAATTAAAACCCCAATACCCAAATGAAACCTTTTTTGTATATGCCGGTGAAATTTGTACTCCATCATTCCCAAAACCAACTCCTTTCATTCTTCCCCAATGAATTTTTAATACTCACACCTTAACCACTCCAAAAATTCTTTTTTTTAATGCTCGCTCGCTCAAAAACAAATTTCTTTATCTTCCTCTCTTATTACATTCTTTTGATATCCTAGCTATTTCTGAAACCTGGCTTGATAACAGCATCCCAGATTCTTATTTAACTCAAAACTTTAATTTTAGTGCAATTCGGAGTGACCGTAACCTTCATGGTGGCGGCTCCTGCTTATTAGTGTCAAATTCTCTTTCTTTTATCCCTCTGGATATTGATCCTCTAGAAAATTGCAATGTTTGCGGTGTTACCATTCTCGATAATAATGCCAACCCTCAAATAAACATCTATTCTGTCTACCGTCCCCCTAATATCCCTGCTGAAGCCACTCGTCAATTAGCTGATTTTATTTTCGAATCCACTCTTATATCTTTTCCATGTATCTTTTTAGGCGATTTCAACTTAAGTCAAAATATTAGTGAACCACTTAACTTTGCTACTGTAAAATCTTACTTTTTTGATACCTTAACCTCATGCGGTTTGACCCAAATGATTAAATTTAGAACTTGTAAGAAATCAAAATTAGATCTTCTGTTAACCAATTCCCCTAATCATGTGCAGGAAATTAAAAAACTGTCTCCCTTTTTTACTTCAGATCATTCGAAAATTAGTTTTAAACTATCTTTGTTTAACAAAACAAAAAGAAATCCGATTAAATATTTGAACTGGAGAAAAGGTGACTTTGACGGAATGAATCAATTTTTTGCGAGCCTTCACTGGGATGACTATTTAGACAGAACTAATATAAATACATTTTACGAATCTTTTTGTAAAGTTGTACACCAAGGAATCGATCAATTTATTCCAACCTCCACATATTTTCCTGAAAATAAAAATCGTTATCCTTTACACATTGAGAAAATGGTCCACCACAGAAATAAAATACGATCTAATGGTGATGTGGCAAAAATTCAGAATTATTGATAAAAGGATAAAAAAAGAAAATTAATAAATATTTGCGCCAAAAAGAAAAGCTTCTTTTGAAGACTAAAAATCGTGTAGGACTTTTTAAATATATTGCCAGTTATCTAAAAGAAGAAACTTTGCCAGGAACCTTCAAAAAAGACGATACGGTATTAATTAAAGATGAAGATAAATCGAAAGCCTTTGCTGACTACTTTCAAAGCACCTTCCCAAATTCTTCTTCTAAATTTACTCCAACCAACTTAAACAACAATCTCTCGATTCCATACGTTCTTCCTCCATTTCTTTTTGACTGCTTGAAAAAAACCAAATCAGCTGTGAACACGTCTCCAGATAAAATACCATATATTTTGTTCAAAAAATGCGCTATAAGCTTAGCAAACCCCATTAGCAAAATTTTCAACTTTTCGTTTCATCATGGCGTAGTTCCTGACTTATGGAAAACAGCAATAATAAAACCAGTGCATAAAAAAGGAGATAAAAGTATTATCGAAAACTATAGACCTATCTCACTAACTTGTTCTTTATCGAAAATTTGTGAAAGAATTGTTAAATTTCATCTTTTAAATATACTAAATGTTTCTAAAATCATTCCTCCATGCCAACACGGCTTCTTAAAAGGAAAATCAGTAACAACGCAATTAGTAGAATTTATTGATTTTTTGACCAACAATTTTGAAAATAAAAAATTCAGTGATGCGATTTATTTTGATGTAAAAAAAGCTTTTGATAGCGTTGACCATAATCTTCTCCTAAGTAAACTCGAAACGTTGGTATCACTGGAAATTTCTTAAGTTGGATAAAATCATTTCTTTGCAATAGGAATGCTTGTGTGAGCATTAACAAGACGATTTCACAATATTTTAACATTAATGCTGGAGTCCCACAAGGATCGGTACTCGGCCCTATTTTATTTATATTTTTTATTAGTGATCTCCCAAAAGAATGCCAAACTGATGGGGTCTTTTGCGGGATGTTTGCTGATGACGTAAAAGCTGCTTCAAACCAACCCGAACGACTTCAAATTTTTATTAATAAATTAATTGAATGGTGTAGAAAAAACTTATTAGAAATTGCCATTGAAAAATGCAACGTCTTTCATTTTGATCCTCAAAATCCAAAAAATACTTATTCCTTTGGTGAAAACACAATACTTCCACACGCTGGTCCTATTCGAGATTTAGGTGTTTATCTATCTTCTGATTTCTCATTTGCTTCTCATATCTCCTTAATAATTACTAAAGCAAAAAGAAAACTTTACTTGTTACTCAAATCATTACAAACAACTGATCCTATCACCCTTGCACAGCTATATGGAACTTACGTTAGGCCCCCACTTAGAATTTTGTAGCCCGATCTTTAACCCGTCTAGTAAGAAATTAATTAACGAAATTGAAAGAGTTCAAAGACTAGCAACAAGACTTATTTGCAGACGTAAACCAAATCTTTCAGTACAAACATATGAAGAACGTCTTTCTGCATTGAACTTAATTTCTTTAAGAGATCGTAGAATTGTAGCAGATTTGGCACTTTTTCAGAAAATTTACTTTAATCTCGCTGAAATTGACAAAAATTTGAAGGGATACCCAAAATTACATCAATCTTTACCACGCCATGAAGGTACTCGTTTTGTTACACCGATTTGCACTCAAGTTAAAGTTAGAGGTAATTCATTCCTTATTCGCGCAGCAACCACTTTTAATGCACTACCAAAAAATATAAAATTAAAATTCAAACAAAAGAATTTTAAGGAGTTGGTTTTGGAAGACTTGTTGGGGAACAAGTCTTAAAGGCTCTAGGGCCTTTTATTTTATCAATAAAATGTATATAATTGTATTTTCGCTTTTTATTTTAATTGTATGTATTTTTTATTTGTAATTGTATTTTCAATGTGCTTCGGGCACGTAAATAAATAAAATAAAATAAATTATTTTGCTACTGAACTTCGGGGATTACCTTTCCCAGTTAATGCTTTCGAAGAAGCTTTTAAAATGGATCCTGCAGGTTTTAACCTTGCTCTTGAAGATGCAACTCAGGCATCACGAACCCGCAAATCTGAAAAGAAGGATAAATCTGGAAAGAAAAAGAATCATCAAGCTAAGAAATGATGAAAGCTGAATTATGGTGTTGGAATTTATTTTTTATTGTAAACTTAATTTTTGTCTAACGTTTTGTATAAATTTTTTTTTTAAATATCAAAGTTGGATAGCAGTATTTTATGGCGAAAAAGAAGGGAAATGGATAGGAAAAAGATTGACAGAGATCTTTTGTAATACTGTACTCTTGTTGAGAAGAAAATATTCGGTCTTGGAAAATACATTAATCCACTGTCTCTGTAACGGATGTTGATTATACTGTCCCCGGGTTCTATCTTAAGAGTTCATAACTGTACTTTATTCGATCCTTTAACATACAATATAAATATAATACATGACAACATTAAAATGAGAGCAGGCAGCTGACGACTGCCTCCTGCTTTGGCTCGCACATAGACTGACTTTGGCTGCGTCTTTCACAGCTATTTATACTTCGGCATTTCTCTTGAAATGCAGGCGTAACATACTCCCCACGTGAAACATTCGATGCCCTCATCGAATTAATTCAATAAATATAATAAATATGCTCTTTGGCATTTTAATAAGGTTCTTCAGCTTCTCTGGCTGGACCATTAAATAAATCAATAAAAATAATAAAAATAATATTGTGAGGGTTCTTTAAAATACTTCATTAATAAACATGAATGTTCACATATTTCTTTTAATTAAAGTCAGGTTGTGACACATATAATAATAATATTTAATTTAAACTTGCATTAATATTTGTGCGGCTTGTGTTTTAAAACAGTAGATGGCTGGTTGTGTCTTTCGACTTGTCTTCAACCAACTAATTGTTTCCAATCCAATATATCAAAGTGAAATATTCATCTGCTTCATTCTCAACATGGGCTAAAGTCGGGTTGGGCTCGATTGTCACTTATCTGGCAGCCTCTCCTCCTTTGAGATTTGATGCCCACATCAAAGTTGTTCTCCAAGAGAAAGATAGAAAAAAAGGATCATTAAATATTTGCGTTGTTGTGTAGTAACAGTTATGGAGTCAATGTGCCTTCGAAAAATTTGTTCTTTTTTTTTTTTGCTGTTGCTTTTCGGGAAAGAAATGTCGTCTTTCTTCTCACATGCTGGCTTTTTCAGAGAAATACTTGAGGCAATGGTGTAGCGAACTAAATTGGATGTCTTTTTCCTCTTTGGATGGACAAACATTTTGCTGCAGGCCGCAAAATGAAAGAGAAAAAAGAAGGATCGATAAAATAAAATAGAATAAAAGTTGGTAAAAAAAATACAAATTACGAACTCTAAGACTCCCATAAGGACCTCCACTTGTAACGGATGCTGATTATACTGTCCCCGGGTTCTATCTTAAGAGTTCATAACTGTACTTTATTCGATCCTTTAACATACAATATAAATATAATACATGACAACATTAAAATGAGAGCAGGCAGCTGACGACTGCCTCCTGCTTTGGCTCGCACATAGACTGACTTTGGCTGCGTCTTTCACAGCTATTTATACTTCGGCATTTCTCTTGAAATGCAGGCGTAACATCTCTTAAGATATTATTCTGCATAAATATATTTTGCAAATTTTGTCTAATCACTTTGTCCGTAGAAATAGGAAGAGATTATAAACTATTTCGAGTTTAATTTCATAAAATATTTTGTTTAAATCTAGATAATTGTTAACTTTATAAAATTACCATAATTATTTGAGAATAGCACACTGTGTATACTTATTAATGTATTAACAGATACTGTATTATTCAATTATACCTGGCAAGGACTCTCACATCTTCTAGGCTTTAAGTTTAATATGGTATGGTCTGTATTAAATTTGCAAAAACAATTAATAAACCAATGCTTAAAACGTATTCCACCAATTTATTCTAAAATTTTGACAAAAATGGCACCGCCAAAAAATCGTATATTTTTTTATTTTACCTATGTTTTCGAACATGCTTAAGAAGCAGGAAAAAAATACTTTTAGGTCGAAATTCGGCAAAATGCCGTTTTTAGAGCATCGAGAATGCCAAAGTCGGCATATTTTGTTTCCTATGGCATATTTTCATCTTTTATCCGTTTTAGATATAATTACACCTATATAGGTTTTCGAGGTCGGGGAATCCGAATCTCGACTCCGCGTTTCGATATTTTCGCGTTAAGACCCATTTTCGCATGTTGCCCGCATATTTGCCCTAAAAAGTGGGTCAAGGAATTTTTTACTAGACTAGTTCTTGTTACCATTAGATTCCCCGTAGTTTTTTACCCCTGGGGGTGTAATAACGTAAAAAAACTAGGGGTGGCCCGATGCGTCAGAATAAGATGAATAACGTCGACCCCTAATTTGAAGAATTTCGATCACTTATGAAAAATCAAATTTTCATCCAATTATGCTTATTTCCCACCTATATAGGTTTTCGACCATGGGGATTCCAATGGTGAACTCTGTATTGCCTTAAAATCACGTTTTATATGCGAAATGCCCTCAGGGCATGATATAACATATCCCACTTTAACTAAAAATTCCCCCAGACTTTTTCTTTGTGTTTTAGGTGTTAAAAAGTATTGATTATTATTCACAAATAATGTTTTTATTAAAATCAAACTATACTTTAATCATTAAAATGCAAAAACCATTTTTCCAGAAGACTCAAAATAACTACTGATGTTGGGGTATATGTACCGAATGTGAAATTGTTGCAAATTTGTAAATAATGGATGAGACATATTGTAAATTGTTTAAAATTGTTCCCCGATCTTGTTTTTACCATTTTTAACATATGGCACTATCTAATCACTGATTGCTTTCTATATACACTATCTGGAAATCATTAACATTAACCGGTTGAGAATTTGGACTATAAATTTACATTAAAAGTCAAAAATATTGCATTTAAAATATCTTAAAATAATAAAAACATGTTTCTGAAAGCAACAGATTGCAAACTACATTGTTCAAAGCAAATGCAACAATTTCACATTCGGTACATATACCCCAACATCAGTAGTTATTTTGAGTCTTCTGGAAAAATGGTTTTTTTTGCATTTTAATGATTAAAGTATAGTTTGATTTTAATAAAAAACATTATTTGTGAATAATAATCAATACTTTTTAACACCTAAAACACAAAGAAAAAGTCTGGGGGAATTTTTAGTTAAAGTGGATATGTTATATCATGCCCTGAGGGCATTTCGCATATAAAACGTGATTTTAAGGCAATACAGAGTTCACCATTGGAATCCCCATGGTCGAAAACCTATATAGGTGGGAAATAAGCATAATTGGATGAAAATTTGATTTTTCATAAGTGATCGAAATTCTTCAAATTAGGGGTCGACGTTATTCATCTTATTCTGACGCATCGGGCCACCCCTAGTTTTTTTACGTTATTACACCCCCAGGGGTAAAAAACTACGGGGAATCTAATGGTAACAAGAACTAGTCTAGTAAAAAATTCCTTGACCCACTTTTTAGGGCAAATATGCGGGCAACATGCGAAAAATGGGTCTTAACGCGAAAATATCGAAACGCGGAGTCGAGATTCGGATTCCCCGACCTCGAAAACCTATATAGTGTTAATTATATCTAAAACGGATAAAAGATGAAAATATGCCATAGGAAACAAAATATGCCGACTTTGGCATTCTCGATGCTCTAAAAACGGCATTTTGCCGAATTTCGACCTAAAAGTATTTTTTTCCTGCTTCTTAAGCATGTTCGAAAACATAGGTAAAATAAAAATTTTTGCCGGTGCAGGTCGTTTAAAAAGTTTTGGTGGAATGCGTTTTAAAAAAATATTTCGAGATGTTAAAGAAACTGGGGTTGTATTTGCATAATTAGAAAACCATCTTTTGTATATTATTACAAACAAAACTGTTTAAAATTAAATTTTATTTATTCTATTAAAATAATGTGCAACAATGGCAGTTTTTGTTTTGTCCAAGTCTATGATTGATCAATACTGACGAACCCAATGAAGAATGACAAAAAATGTCTTAGAAAATAGATTATTCTGGACAAAACAAAAAATCAATCGTTGCTTTTTGGAAACAAACATTTCTTTTTTTCAGTTAACAAAAAACGCACTACTTTCTCTTAAACAACTAAAAGTGTATTCTTTCCCGTTGCAAATAAATAAAAAAGTAATTTGGTTATTTTTGAAAGACACACTATTATAATGAATTATTAAACTGTAATTCATTGTTTTTAAATCTTGAAATTTTTTTTGAATATTTTATACATTTTTAACTTTGTTAAAAAAACTGAAAAAATTTGAAGATATTTAAGCTAAAGATGCTTGATTTGGACTTGAGAAAAAGGAACAGAAATTCTGGTTCCGTTCATATCCATTAAATAAATAAATGCAAGAAAATTACTTCTCAGAAATCATAAGAAAAAATTGAAAAAGCTAAAATCTTCATTCATGTACTTGTACAAATTGGATAAACAATGCGTCATCTATGCCATGGCAACGAGATAACAAAAATTGCTCTAATTACAATATACTGTAGTTTCAAATTTTTCTCCTTTTTGAACTATTTTAATCAATTTATAATACAGTAGAATACATTTTAAAGGTTTCGCACAATTTTTTGTTCAATAACTCAACTTATCTATCCAAATAATATTTTTCATTTTAATGGGAACAAAAATGTTGTTTTACTTAAAAAGCAATAAAAGCCTTTTTCTGCATCTTCATTTACATACACTTGCTCAATTGCAAAAATCATTTTTCTTTCTCCTTTTTTTGACCTAACATTACTTTTTTGAAATAAAAAATCGCAGCATTTCCCGGACTGGGAACCCCAGTGTTTTGTCTCACATTTTTAGGAAAAAAAGATTGATTTATTTGATTCATTTTTCCTCCATTTTTTTGGTTTAACCTTTAAGAATTTTTTTGAATATTTTACAAATTTTTAAAATGTTGACGAAACTGTCGACAAAGGAAGATTTTATCTGGATAAAATTACACTTAATTCAATTATATGCTTATACTTTGTAATGTTAATTTCCTTAATTATTAATAAATTTTTTAATTTTAAATTCAAGTTCAGAAGTTTATCTATTTTTTAAAATTTCTACCTCGAAAAAGCCCGGAATTTTTTTTGTAAAAATGACACAAAAAAGAAATAAACTTTGCAAACACAAAACACGATTAAATGTATGTCATTATTTTATTAATAATTCTAACCAATGTAAAAACTATTTATTGACTTGAATAAGAACAAAAAGGTCATTATTGATTTTCTTTCAATCAAAACATTTCTTTTTCAGTTGAAGAAAAACGCACCCCAGTCTTCCCTAAATCTGTCGAACTGCCGAGAAAAAAAGTGATTTGGTCATTTTTGGCTGAAATTATTTGTATTTTTAATTGTAGTTCATTGTATTTAATTTGCATTTTTATATATGTATTTTTAGCATTTATGAAGGACGTTTCATAAAGATGAAAAATTTGAAAATTTCAGTATTAAAATTAGAATTTTTAGAATAGAAGTTATTTTCAATAAAAAAATAACATTAGTTCTCAAGAAATTAAAATAAGGAAAATAATATAGATAAATTTTTAAATTTTAAACTGTAAAAACGGCTTCAACATTATTCTTCTTTCTTTAATAGTGTATTGGCCAGTTCTATCTGCAGTTACAACGTCACCTATGCAGTTTAGGAAAATCCACTATTTTTTGCCACAATTAATAAATTGTTTATAAAATGTTGTGAACAATAAAAAATTCATAAATCTTAAAAAAGCTACAAAATTTGTGTGTTAAAAAACGATTATTTCAAATTCGATTTCTTTGGAAAACAACAATGTTTTTTAAAAAAAGCTTCATTTTTGTGGTTTTTTTGACGAAAAAAAGAAAACCTTCGTAATTTTGATAAAAAACTAACTATTCACCATAGAAATTTGCGGTCCAAAATGAACCACACTCGGCTGTAGAAAGTCGTGTTAAGATTGCATGTTTCTTTTAAAAAAATGCTTGCAAAAATTTTTTTGTTGCAAAAAAATAAAAAGAGAAAAAAAACTTTGCAGCAAAAAAAGATTTTGCGAGCATTTTTTTAAAAGAAAGGTGCGATCTTAACACGACTTTCTACAGCCGTGTGTGGTTCATTTTGGACTGCGTTTTGCTCACAAAATTTCTATGGTGTTTTGTGTTGAAACTAAACTACAGAAAAAAATATTTGAAATACAAAGACTGAGAAATTTTCGGTCCCTAAATATTTTTCACCAAATTTCTGTCTCCGAATTTCTTGTCTCCAAAAATCGTTGGGCAAAAAATTTATCCCCAAAAAACAGATTCGCAAGAATTTGGCCACGTCATTACAAAAGCATCATTCCGAAGTACATTTTAGCCCTGGGTTTTTTTGTCAATTATAACAATAATTGATATAAAACATTCAAAACTTTTTGTTAATTCAAATCGTTAATTTAAATGTCTCTTTTTGCCAGTTGGCTGGTAGCTGTGGTTCTCCATTTTTCACTGAATTTAGTTTTCTCAATAAAAAAAAGATGCTTGTGTTGTGAATGAAAACCAAAAAGTATTACGTTTTAATCTTTTTTTATAATAAGACTAAAAAAACAATTTTTAAATGACAAATAATGCATGGGCAAACTTTAAAAACAAGAAAAGGGGAGCAAAGAAAAATCTGTTAAACATTTTGTTTTTATTTGATGATGGTCCCTCTAAATTTTTTCGACAAAGAAAAAGGTTTTGTTCGGTTTCAGCGGCCAAAAACCATTTTTTTCTGCATTTTTTTGCGAAACAAAAAATATGTTCTTTTACGTTTTTTTAAAAGTGAGAACAAAAAAATGTTTTTTCGTCACTAAAAAAACTGCTTCCCTGTCTTTTTTTTCTTTTTTAGAAAGGGATTCCCCAAACACAAAAAGTCTTTTTTTGCATCAATGTTTGTCCTTCCATCTTTTTTTTTGGCGATGTGCATCAACAACAACTCATTCATTCCTCAATGCAAGGAAAAAAAGAGAGAGGGGAGGGAGACACTTCTTTTTAAAAATCAAAAAGGAAAAACTGCAAATAAAATGCGTTCAAAAATTCGTAATAGTCTTTGGACTCAAAAATAACAAACAAAAACAATTTCTTTAAAAGTTGTTTGGTGTTTACAGCAAAAAAATTATAAAAGAAAAAAGGAGGAGCGTCTAAAAAACAGAAAAACAAAATAAATGGAAGTTAAAGGAAATTTTTGCATTCTATTTTTTCGTTGGCTGTTTTTCTTTCTAAAAAAAACAATTTTAAAAGGGATTTTTCCAAGGTGACCCCCTCGTGGGGGACTTCATCGAAAATATGTGGATAGAATAGATATGAAAGCCCCCAAGGA